>JANVCK010051341.1:0-12627 GCA_026546655.1 Epizoanthus illoricatus | reverse complement strand
CCCCGCTACATGTAATGACCAGTTCCTTGCTAGTGTTCCCACACTATATCAGCAGAGCTGGAGATGGTTCTACCCCATCCCACCCCACCCCCTCCAATATGTAATGACCAGTTCCTTTCTAATTTCCCCACAGTATATCAGCAGGGTTGGAGATGGCTGGACAGATGACTCTACATGGCTCTGACAGTGACGAACATGTGATTGTGGATGAGGTAACAGACCTACAGAAGTCAATTATCCGGTTGAAAAACCGGGTTGCAAATTTGGAGAGGGACTCTAACAGATTGCCAGGATTCTGGTCCAAAGCTCTGTTCTTTGCTTTCACCATCATCAACCCAATGATTCTTCACTGGCTTTTCTGGAAGAGAAGATGAAAAAGATGAGGATACAGATGTCCTACATGTCAGAAACATTTACAAAGTTGTTCACTGGTTTGTTTCACATTTAGAGAAACCAGACAGAAAGATGTCACTCACTGAAATAACTTGTCAAGATTTATGACCCTGTAACAAAAAGTTTTTCTTCCAAACTCTCATTTTCACCCAAGATGATTTGCATCTGTTCTTGGCTGTTTATAACCTAGGGAGGAGGTGTTTATTTGAAGGAGTTTTCTAAATCAAACCATTATTAATAATGGTAGTTGGTTAACATTGTTATTTTAGTGCAAGCATCAATTCATGTAGTGACAGGCACATAGCGATCTGTAAATTTCTGACAATCCAAATTGCATATTTCTGTTGTTATTTAAGGGTGTCACAATACTTGAAAGCAAATGTACTTGAATTGGAGCCAAAAACACCCAGACTTCTATTCAAAATATTTCTATCTTGATAACAAAACTACTAATTTCTGGGTTTAATTTGCCGAGTATTTACTAAAGTAAAACAATCATCAGTTGATATTTGTACCAAAATTACAGGAAAAGCCACAGCACCAGATGACATTTAAAAATACAAAATTTCCCATAGAGGCCAGTGGACCTCTGTCCAAACAGGTATGCTCCATTTCATATTCTTCTCCATGCCATATGTACGTTTTGCTTATTAAAGTTTCAGTCCAGTATTTTTAGAAATTTTGTTTTAAGAGTCCATGAAAATACTTCCATTTGGTGTTCAGTTAAGGGTGGGAATCTTCTTATTTGGCCTGAAATATTAGAATAGTACATGCCTGCCCCACGTGATTTGAAACCTGGATATGCAGCAAGTAGATTTAATGATCTGTGGGACGTGACACTTGACAAAATAAAAAGGATTTTGTGAGGACAATTATATGAAGTTATATATTGCTAATATGTGTAAGAGTACTCGATTATGGCCCCAGTGGGACTTGTTATTAGGCCTTGGGGGAGGGGGGAGTGGGGGGAAAATAAGAGAGAGGGAGAGGGTAAAGATAGTTTGATACAAAATATGTCAAACCTCCTGCCTTTTGTCCAGATTTTTGACATCAATTTGATTGGTTAATTTAACCATACCTCTTGAAGAAGGCATTTGCATTGGTTACCTAGGAAAAAGTCATGTGCAAAAGGTGACAGGCAAAATGACGTCTGATGCGTTTTGCATCAGACCTTTTTGCCTCTCTCTCTCCTCTTTTTTTCCTTAAAGTGCCCACCTTCCTCATTGCAGGTTAGGATGGATTGTAAACACTGGGTCCTCTTACTTTCTAATAAAGGAGATTTGCATAATGGTTATTTATGTCACTACCCTTTTCAGGGCAGGTGTGGTTGAGCAATAAAACATATGTACAGTCCTGAGAATGTGGATACAAAGTAATGAATACAGGAAATGCTGTTAGAAGTTTAAAAATAAGGGTATGGAATGAAAATCGTAGTGAAAATCGTTAGGAGTAAACATTCACTGCTGGAAAGTTGGTTTAGGAGGTTTTAACTTCCTTAAACTGAGGAGAATCTAGAAACGGTGTCGGGGGCTGTGGCAAGGTTTTCTGTACTTCGGTATCACACTTAAATCTCCACGTACCTTTCGTTATCGTGAAATTGAAGCAGAATCTCTGCGCGAATTTCATATTCCAAGATAGACCACTGAAACTCCCATCATTGTTGTAAACTTGTCTGTCGATGTATGCACGTGCGTGTGTGTCGTCGATGGGGGGGCTAGCATTAAGTTTGCGTATGCTCACGAGGTCACGCATCGTTCGCGCCTTCGACGTTGCTCAAGTATCGGGGATATCCCAAAACGTTTTGTTGAAAGAGGCAGAGATGATGAAAGACAGGAATGGCTTTCAAACTTATTTAATGACAAGAGGAATAACTCCCAACAGCGAAATGAACTGAGAACTTTTCGTACCTTGCTAAAACCAATAACGGACAAAAACATTACATGTATTACAAAAGGTACAATTCTATTGGCATAAAAAAGCTCACAAGCTTCGGGCTATATTGGGAACTTACTATCGATCAGTAACAGTGACTCGGAGTTTATTGGCAAATTATACGGCTCTGTATACAGCAGTTTGTGTATCCATGAAATCAACATAAACTCAGTCGAAAAGTTACGTGGCATTACATTAGTGACTTGCAGGTCTTTTCTAAAGCGAGTCTCGCCATCAGTAACGCCTTCAATAGTTGCGTTTTCGTCGGCTGCTTTATTTTCGATTGCCTGCTTTTGACCTTCGTTAGCCTGCGAGCAGGTTCATTTGTGCGAGAAATTGGGGGAAAGTGAGAGAAAAGAGAGGGGGAGTATTTCAAATTCACCACCAAGCTATGAATCATTTGCATCAGCAAGGCCGGCGTCGAGAAAGGATGGCTTGTTTGAATAGGTGGGGCTAGAGGCCTTCGTGCATGATGATGTCCAAAGTATTGTCAAATATGTGATTTGTATTGTCAAACCAAGAGTTTTTACCACAAAGCCATTCGGTCACGTGTACCTGTTTAAAAATACATTTCAGTAGATTGTTTACCTCAGCTGCAAGGGTAGCATGTCACGCAGACCTGTCGGGCAACAGGTTTATGGCGCAATCTAGCATCACGCACTATGGATGTCACGCTATCTGGCAACCACGCAACATGACTAATGTCACACTATAAGCAAATATACCATGTCACGCGATTTGACGTGACATTTAAAAGCAGTGCGATGGGAATTGCGACATCAAGCCATTGCTAAGGCATTTTAGAAAAGTTGAGTCACGAGATCAAATGCAATGTTTCAAGATAGGCTTGATTTGAAGAATAATTTGGCCTTGCCCCTGGGCCTTGCAAGAAGATTGGTTGAGAAAATGTGACCATCTTTCTCAAAGGTTACGTTTCATGACGTATGACAAGAGATAAATTGTCATCCACACGGTGAAGGGTACAGTTTTCAACGAATTCAACTAAAACCTAAATAGCATATCTTTTTTTCCTTTTGCACTGGCAGATCACAAAATCTTATGTGAATGAGTCTATGGCAGTAAGGCAGACACTGCTCTCATACTCCAGTCTGCAAGGGCAGATCCTGCAAATTCAGAAAGGAGGGGCCAAAGAGCCACCTTCCTTGGCGACATTCACATCTCAAGCCCTGTAACCCTCCTACACAATGCTCCAACCTATCTCTTGAAAAAGTTGACACAAACCCATTACACGACCATTCATTTTACATCTCTTGAAGAGTAGAAGTGTTTTGATTTTCAATGTTGGGAACCTTGACTGAAATGTTGCTGGAAGTTGGAAAATATTGTACTCACACTAAATAATGACAAACAAAATTTCAAAAACATCCTTTATTTCCATCTTCTGATCCTCAAATACAAGTTCAGCCATATTAACCTGTGGCTGCAGCACAGAATAACAGACAAACTTTGAAATAAACCAACTGTTACATAACTCCCCCTGACACCACAACCACTTGCTCTGAAGAAGAGCAATTCCCTGTGAAATAGGCGAATAAAAAATTCCCTTAAGAAACTAAAAGCATCTACAATAATCTAAGAATACTCCCCCCTCCATCTCATCTCTTTTAGAGTAAAAGTGTTCTTTCCTCTTTTTTGTGTTTGTAACTGAGTAACTGAATATCTTTACAATATGTATACACAGCAAGCCAGCAGTAAAACTATTTACATTATATACTACACAACTTTCTTCACACAAAGAATGAAGTGTTCTCATCATTTGCCAAGTCCGGAACAGTTTGATCACTCAATTTCTGTTCAATTCCTCTGCAAGGACTGCTAATGGTAAATGAGGATGTGAACCACGGATGTTCTAAGATCTCTTGTGCTGTAAGTCTTTCAGAAGGCTCCCTTCGCATCATTGAGCGAATGAGGCACTTTGCTTTGGAAGACATAGTGTCCGGTATAGTAAAATGTCCCCGACGGATTTTCGTGAACAACACACTTGGTTCAGTGTCATGAAATGGATACCGGCCAACCAGCATAGTGTATAACATCACTCCAAGGCTCCAGACATCTGCGGCTTTTCCAGAATAACCACCTGTAGTGGACTGGAGTATCTCAGGGCTCACGTATGCTGGACAGCCGTGCTTGTCCTCCAATGTATCGTCTTTGCCATGAAGCAGAAAAGCATCTTCCAAGCTCTCAAGTTTAACTTTAGTTCTGAAACAAAAAAATGCATAATAAGACTAAATTCCAGCAACTTGTTTTTCTTTTTATGCAAAAACAATTACTTTACCCTTTTCTCACACTTTTTGCCTTATTCATTTCATACCAATCTCTGAAGTCCCAAGGGTGCATTTCACAATTGAATGAAAAGTTACAATTCTCAATAAAACATGGGGCAAAAACACAAACCACTCTATGAAAGCTCATGGCTTGTACATTTTCACAACACTTTTTTAACTTTATCTCTATTTATTTGAAATAGCAATCCCATTCTAAACACCAGCAATATTCAGCACTCCCCTGCATATATTATTAAAATTATCAGCTCCTGAATGTATAATTTGGTTATTGCATCATCTGCAAAGTAGACACAGTTCAGCAGTTGCATCACACTAATGAAATAACAGCAATATGACCCATTGCACCACACCTTCAACTTGTTTCTAGGTTTACTTTTACCTTAAAGTAACTTCTCAAATCTGAAAATAACAATCAAAAGCTGTATACTTCAAAGAATATTAATAAATTATCACAAATCAGACTACAATGTCATTGTCTATTATTTACATACAGTCAGGTAAAAAGAAGTGTTAATCAAGAGGAAAAGTGTGCTGAACTTGTAGATTGACTCCACAATACAATAAGAAACTCGGAAATGGATCCATGTGGGAAATACCAGAAATTCTCAATAGAGCAGGTTTACCACTCTCTACAAAGAACGCACATCTGGCTCTCCAGACAAAGCCTTTTGGCTGTGTTTGTGTGCTTATGCTGCTAACAAAGGAAACACAAGTTGATTTTTTGGAATGGCCTGTGGTCCTTTGTTCTAATACAATGCTTTCGATCTCTGGCCTACACAAAATGTACAACTATCTATTTTCCTTCCAAAGCATGAGGCTATTCTACTGTGTAACATGTTTTCTGTCAGGTATGAAAATTATTCAGAAGTGCCAGCAAGCATGACTCAGTGTTACTGCTATAAGTGAAAACTGAGTCTTGGACAGCTGTTCCAAATTGCTTTCTCTTTACTGACAGCTATTACATTACTAATGGGTGTTCTGAGGTGACCCAAGAAACAGCTACATGCATGTGCTCAAACACAGAAAAACTGAAGACCTCACTTTTTTGTATCTTTATTTGGCAATGAACTTAGACAATGTAAAAAGATCTTTTAGATCACATTTTTTTTATTTCTACAAGTAAAAAATACATATATATATATCTAGCAAATTACTTCGACTTTCTAATGGTTCCAATTCAATTAACAACTGATGTGGCATAACAGGAATTATTTTCTTGTTATTTGATATACAAAAGACGACATAATCTTCAAGGAAAATACAGAAAAATCATATGCTTCAGGTGCCCAGATATATACTGGATAGCTGTAATGTTTACAATGAACTATCCACTGTGATAAAACTGCATGTCAATTTTATTTCTTTTATGTAAGATGATTTAGAAAATATTTTCTTTGATCATTTATAAATGTCTTCATATAAATATCCTACATTTCCAACAAAGGGCATGTCCACAAGTACTTTAGCAAAACTGTTATCACTTTTACAGCAATGCATTTTTAGGAGAACATAAGCTTTCACCATACAAACAGCTCATCAAAACTCTGATTTTAAGTGCCATAAATAACAGAAATAAACTAACATCCCCTTTCAATCTGCTTGCAGCTGAATGTTCAAAGGGCCAAAATTGAATCCAGCCCACATCAGTTTAATTAATATCCTAATAAACAATGGCCATTAGGCCCAACACGTTGTTTCAAGGCATGGAAAGTTCTTTGTTCTTCTAGCTTTGATTGTCTGTTCTGATCAATGGCTGTACTGGTTGAATACTGGAGCAAAACGGAAGTGATGTTACCACGTGGCTCGTAGCGGTTGAAACAAGCTGGCTGCAACGTTTCGAATTTTCTTCTGCCACGTGGATTTCAACGTTTCAAAACTTATTACACCATCAGAGAGTAATCAATTCTTATATGAAATAGAAAAGTGAAGCTAAAGTCTTCAAACTTCAGAAACAAGATAAAGAGACGAAAAACAGAGATCATTTAATGTCGAAATTTCGCGCCATGATTCCAACTTCCGGGAGAAATTGGCATGTGCTGCGCAAATTCAAATGAGTCCGGACCTAGAATGATCTAACAATGATCGTTTTCTTTTCAAAGCCGACTTCAGAGTGGGTGAAATTTTCAATTATTATTACTCAGCACTTGGATTCCGCAATACATCAGCCTGGCCTATCAAAATTCACGAAAAATCCAGAAGATTGCATTACCTACCCCTCGAACAATTTCCTTGTATGCAAAGTACACGACTCGAAAAGAAAAATTCCAAGTGCTGGTGATCACCAAAAATTAATGATTACCGGAAATGAATTTCTTGTCCCGTCTTGGTAACAACGCAACTGGACTACGTGGTTGTAAAATCATGAACATCAACACGGCCTACGCATAAAATCAAATTGTTCGAAGTGAAGTACTTTTAGTAGCGAAACAGAAGATATGAGTTTTGGTAGAGAAATAAATGCCGCAATCGTTATCGGTTATGCCGCTTCGTTGCGTGCCACTCTACCCAGTAGGTCGCGAAACTATCAACAATAGTCCTGTACCTGCCCAACAAAGCCCAAGACTCATGCACATGATGGTCATAGCACGAGGTTTGCCAGCAATACGACAAAGAATTGTGGAATTCAACGCAAACACTGATAATAATATTATAATTCCGTCCCAATGCGATGCTTAAATTATTTTTGTGCCGCTGAAAATAAACACAAACAAACTTACCTCTCTTCGTTTTGAAACACAAATTTCCTCAGTTTCAAGTCGCGCAAGACGACTCCCGATTCGTGACAATGTGCAACGGCGTTGACAATTTGATAAAAAAGCTTGCTCGCTTCCTCTTCTTTCAGTCTCCTTCTTGTTCGAACATGAGAGTGTAAATCCCCATAACTCCTCTCAAAGAATACATAAGCGTACGAGTCACTCACTAAGATCTCAGCAATTTTGTTGATGCCCTCGTGAGGTGGCAGATGAAACACTGGCGACAGCGTCTCCCGGAATTTATTTACATCGATAATTTTACATCGCAATTCTCTTTTCGTTTCTGTATCCACGGCCCTGTATAAGGCACTCCCTCCTGAACGTTCTAAAAGCAGATATTTACCAACTTTAGAGATCTGAGTCTGTGGAGGGTCACTGGTTCGTTTTGTTGATTGTTGGGTCACAGTCAAGTTTGGTAATGGCGCAGCTCCAATATTTCCCTTGGATGCATTTCGGTATGGGTGATATCGGAGCGACGATGTGTTCATTTAAACTCTGAAGAAAAAATTGTGAAGAAATATTTCTACGTCGAAACAAATCGTGGTAGAAGAACAAAGATAAAGTCCAAAACACTGCGACGGTGACACTCCTTTCCTATTTCGTTTCTTCCAAGTAAGCGTATGACGTTGCACATAAGTTATCGTTGATGGCGTAACTCTACAGATACTGATCACGAGAACAGAGTAAGTTCGCTGTTTTGAAACTTTTCTTTGCCTTCACCAAGGTGTTTTCCTTCGGAGGGAGGCCGTTTTGACCTCCCGTTAACAGACAAGAGCGAATATACAGATCATTGTGGTGTAATACCAACGTTTCCAAACAGTTTCGCAACCAAAATCTTCGAACACAGAGCCGATGAACTGACGCAATCGAGTTTTGTCTGTTGCATTACTGTCCACAAATGAGGGACGTGGGTCGCCCAAATATGGAGTTGTGACATCATCACTGTCCACCATATTTGGCGGTGATGCCACAGTAGTGGTGCAATATTCAGGTCATTTGATGACATTCTCGCCTTTTCATTGGCTCTTTAACAAAGGCCATTGTCTTTAGCCGCGGGCTTCCCACTTCCGTTCTAAATTTTTGAAAATTTACATTCGTTTCGTGCGATGGGACATTGAGAAGACACGAACAGTAAATATTGCTCTGAGAATTGCATCACGCAGAAATTTTTCAGTTTTTGCTTAGTTGGCTTATTTCTAAAATAAATTCGACTGTTTTTTGGGGCCCATGTTAACTTGTTTGGGCAGGCTACTCTTTGACACAAAATAGAAAGCCAGATGAATTTTGCGGTCGGAAGTAAAGAAAGCGGCTTCATGATAATAATTTTTTTTATTGACACGCTCGCATTAAATATACACTTCTTTCAGGATATTAATATGGCAAACGATAAAAATAATGCTTTGGAACAAGACTTGTGAAATTCCTAATGTGGTAATTTTGTTTTTACAGCGAAAATCAGCGTTTGTCAGTTTGTTTCAGCTCGGCAACATAAAACATGAGAAATGCTATGAGTATGACATATGATAGCGAAACGATTGCGCAGCGAAAGCCTTCAAAAATGCATACGTAGGCTGAAAAGGCCAGAGAGCGTCTTTTGTCTCATACAATCCGCTAATGTGAGTGTGTTCTTTGCACCTTTTAACAAAAGAGTTTCTATATGAAAATTTATTTGGAAATGATTAATGACTGTAAGGAAGAACTCGAAATTACATGGCGTATTGCGTTCTGAGAGCTGACCGACGATCAAATGATGCAACACTTTTTATCATAATAGTGTGCACGCGATAAATGTATGTGCTGAAAATGTTTCCGCACCCCACAGGGCCGGCAACGAAAGAGGCAAAACTGTATCTCTAGCCTGTGTTGCCTACAGGCCAACTGTCTATAAACATTGAATATACAAACTGAACTCTATCTGAATGGCGACGAAAATTCAAGAATTTCCTGAAATGAAAAAAACATTCCCCTTGCATTCCTTTCCCAGTAGTTTCAGCGCGAAATTGGTTGCTTATTACGTGTGATAACAATATCCACTGACAATATTCTCGCCAAGCAAAAGTTTGTGGTTATAAGTTAACCCACCCACGCAAGTCGCTTACGTGACTAGCGACATCACCGAAAGAAAAATTTGTGGAAGCTGATATAAACCATTTCATGAATTTCCTTTGGCTTTGATTAGTTTTTGTCATTTTGGACGTGTAGGAGAGGCTGAAAGAAAGTTACAAGTTCTTTTTTAGCATATAAGGAGGAGTAACAAACTCCCCATTCAATCAAATGTCTTTGAGGCACTTTGTCCAATTTTTGCGTTGGCGGAAACAAAAAATCTCAGACAAAGCTTGCGCTGAATTTCTTGATAGTTTTGGGAAACGATTATTATTTATAATGCTTAGATAGTGCATCTTAGACCCCCTACTTGATTTTTGCTTTCATTTATAGTTTCTACCCGGAAGATCTACGTTCAAATCGATAAAGAAGAGGAAATTCTATTAGGTTGCTCAAGGAGAACGCATTCAAACACAGCGGGATGTGGTGGGCGACTTTTCCAATCCAAGCCGTGGGAAGAACCACAAAGAAAGCTTTATAGCAACAAATAAAACACTCTCCAAATCAAAGTAAGACGTTTACTTCCAATTTTGGCAGAAGCTAAGTTAAGTATTGAAATGCTCTCAAGAAGAAAAATTAATTATTTGGTTAAATAATCATATAAGTCTGGTATTTTTGTGTTATTAATATGAACGCGAGAGGCAGACCTGGTTTAATAACCTGTTGAATTGTATGATTGAGCGTTGTATGTGGTAAGTTATTATGCGGTATCAGGAAAAAGCAAACAATCGGCTTCCTCAGCGATATGCTTTTTTCTGTGATTTGAATTACATTCCTAAAAACACTTGACCCATTATCCGTATTTTTGTCTTGATAATGGAGGGAAAGGAAGTGTCACTGCACACGATGAATACATTGCTCCCACACAATGCTGCAAATTCATGAATTGCGTTGAGTTCATTGTTGTTCCATTCGAATGTAACTCACTTCGTAGTTACATTTTCTTTCTCCTAACGATCTATCCTATTTTAAAAAGTACGTTCTTCACCAGTGTTTTGAAAAACACTTAGCGGTCTGTCTCACCACGATTCCGAAGCTACCGCTTTCAGTGCCTTTCAGTTCTTTTTTTGCGAAGTGTCACCACTCTTCCCGACACACAGTAAAAGCATATGATATTAAAGCGTGATTATTCAAGTGAACCTCTCGTCTAAAACCGTTAAAGTTCCGAGAGTGCTTTTCAAAACTGAGTGAGATGTCATAACATCGCGACACTTGGACAAAGCCGATAAGATGATTCCATTTCAAAGGCGGAAATTATTTCACAAGCGTTTCAAAAGTTCTCAAAACGTGGATAAAAGTATGATTATTCAAATGTAAGCTGTTGATGAGTACTATTAAAACTTATATTCTGAACAATACTGAATAAAGCGCAAATGCGATCATTCACAAATGAAGGTTCTTTGTGAGTACTAAATCTCATTGCACTGTATCACAGGTAGCCCAAGCTGTGAGTAACTATAGTGGGTTACCTGTGACTGTAGGTTTATTTATACTCACTGATACGCCGGTTTTCATTTCAAAACGCCTTCTCCCACCTTTTCACTGAGTTCAGTTTCTCCTTTTGTCTGCGTCACTAACAGTACGTATGATCGATTTTACTGAAAACGGAGGTTTGGCAAAACGAATCAAAATCGAAACCCGCGCCCTGGCGTTCCGATGAGTTGTTGCGGTCAGTTCCATTTGAGAACTGACCGGTCAGGCAAATGGAAATACGCAGCAAAAATGTAAAAAACCCACTGCAGTTGCTGTTGATACTGCTGGTAAAAAGACTGGATTTAAAGAGCGACACAAGCATATAAAGAGTGCATGAAGGAGCCGAGCCAATCAGGAGGAAGAAGAAGAAGAAGGAGGAGGAGAAGGAGGAGAAGGAGGAGGAGGAGGAGGAGGAGAAGGAGAAGAAGAAAGAGTTCTTAATCACTTTCAAAACAAGCTAGGCACCGACGCAGGCACAAGGATCATATTTTTCTTTTTTTGGGGGGGGGGGGCTTGCTTTCGCGTTTTTTACTTATTCACTGGCGTGACGCATACCCCCTCCCTGCACTTGCTTTGTTCCGTTTGTTCCGTTTTGTCGCTCGCGAAAACTAGTTCTTACGTAAAGCGCAACATAAAATATTTGTGCGCAAGACACGAGGTTAATCAGCGAACTATAAAGTTGAGTGTAAAAGGGTAGCTAGTAGGTTGAGGGCAATTATTTGAATCAGGTGACCATATTCGGTATCTATACAAAAACAACATTGTTAACTTGTTTGGCATTTTATTAATGTTCATTACTATTTTCCTGTCGCTGAATATTGACATGTTTTCAATATGTAGAGATGAACAATTAACAAAACGTTGTTTATAGCGGATTTAGTAATAAACAGTAGAAGGCACGTTAAATATCGATATCACTTTTCAAGGACGAGACGTGAATCACGTGAACCGATTTAGATTATTTTGCTCCAAAAATTAAATCAGTAACGCCACGCAAAGATTAATTTTTCTGATATGTCGCATGGTCCAGCAACTTGACACCCATTTTCCCCTTTAACACCTTTAAATGGAATTGACTTGGAGTTGGACAATGCCGGATTTCAGAAATGGAATGTGTGACGGTACAGTTACAATATTGAGGTCACAGTAATCTCACGTTGTATGAATCATCAATAACTTCTAAACAGTGCGAAACGTGAATGCTTTACTCTGGAATATGATCAACAAGAAAATTTTAACTTAGGAACTAAGAGAGATATAGCCGGCGGCTCGCTATCTATTAGAATCTCACTGTTTTAGCGCAGCATATAAGTGCTATGCGTGCAATATACTGTACTGGCCACAAAAGAATCATATTAAGCAAAGTTAATTTTAGTATTTTTCCTGTTTATATATAAACAAACACAGTACTGGTAGGTTATGCTTGCTTTTAACGCTTTCATCCAAAGGCCGCGGCGCAGCAATTTTAGTAAATCGAATTCTAGCTAATTTTTTAAAAGTTCGAACCAGTGCAGTAAAATGTACTCATCTCACATTTGAATGGTCGCACTTTGTATTTCTGCCCGTGTGTTGAGAATTTATGGCGTCTCAGTAGCCAGGTCCCCTGTCGTCTCCGCTTCTAAATATGTGGCCGTGTTATAAGCAACAGCAGAAGGACTGGGGCGAGC
>JANVCK010051230.1:0-12628 GCA_026546655.1 Epizoanthus illoricatus | reverse complement strand
AAATGCAGAAAATGCCATTTCCAAGGATCCCAATTTCAATATTTTCCAGAGGAGTAAGTCCTCCAACTATCCCCCCCCCCTCCCCGCAGCTCATACCTTAAGCGCTTCCTATTTTTGTCTCATGTAAAATGTAAGCAGTCAATGATTCAAAATAGTTTCATAATTTTCTTTTTCCTTTGTCTTTTTCTTTTTATACGACAGATAGGCCTCCATCTTGACACCACTTTGGTCCACAAATGTTCTCTTGAATGTGTGTATTTAGTTCACATTCTTGTGTTATATAAAGCAAACCCAAACTGGTCATTTGAAGGTATCGTCTTGAGACTAAATTCCGTATCTTATCTTGCATAGTATGGTGAAACAAGACGCAGACTCTGCTGCCCGGCTGCTTGGGTCCCCTGGAGCTGACCTGGAAGATACCATCGACCACATGGACGCAAGCTTGGAAGAATCGGTGTCTTCTTTCAAAAGCCCTTCACCATCCCGAGCAGCACGTCTTCGCTCCACATCGCCAACTCGTGCCCGCTCTCCGGCCCTGCAGGATAACGCCCTGGCTGTGGTGCAGTCGTCAGTCCATAAACGCAACTTGCACGTCCAAGAATTGAAATCCAAGATGGAGGCTGCCCGTGAAGAGGCTGCTGTAACAAAGAAACAACTTGACGATACTGCAAACGCTAAGCGCCAACTGGAGAAGGCGTTAGCAAGCGCACGGGATGAGATCGATGCTACGTAAGATTACCAGAATTTGTGAAGTTTATGTTCATACTTTGACTTCTGTATTCTCACGCCCTCTTCCCTCAACTGAATTTACTTTAGTTTTGCTGCTTCAGTAATCTCACTCTTTGACACATGCACGCATACACATAAACTTATACACACACAAACACACACACACATACACACACACACACATGCACATACATACATACATACATATACATACATACATACACAAGTTACACACCCACCCGCACACACACACACATGCACGTATACACATATACACATATTGATCAATGTACGCATACACATACACATAAGCATACGCATACGCATACACATACACATACACATACACATACACATACACATACACATACACATACACATACACATACAAACACATACATTGACTCATGGCGAGAATACTAACATTCATGATAATACAAGTATATTGCCTGGCATAATAGCCTGCATGTAGAATTTGTGGAACAGTTTTCTCCACAGATTGTTTGTAAAATAAAGAACAATGCAGAATATTTGAATCGTGTGTAGTCACCATTAGTTACCTATGACCTCAATTTGGTGAAATAGAATAGATGCAGATAAATATTTTATACCTTCATGAGATTCTCATATTTGATGCCATTTTGGTTTCCTGCCAGACGGCAAAAGGTAACTGAAGCCAGTCAAGACAAAGAGCGTTTCAAAGCACAGTCACAAGTCGTCAATACAGAGAAATCCAACCTTGAGAAATTACGGTTGTCACTCACTGAGCAGATTGAGAATATGACCACAGAAAATGAGAAACTGCAGGCCGCTAACAATGAACTACAACGTCAGCGAGACAATCTGGAGGATGACAAGGAAGATCTTGAAAGGGAGAAGGAGAGACTGATTAAAGAGTTACAGCGCTCAGCTCAGATAATTGAACAATTAGAAGGTGAGGATAAATTGTTTTAAACTTCTGATTATGAGGGAAATTGCAGGTCACCCATGCTCTCTAATCATACCTTCATTAATCAAGGCACAAATTAAGCTTGAGAAGTATTAAATCAGTAATTTATGTGAGGTTTAGTCGCAAAAACCTGACTGCTTCTCAAGTTTTAGTCGCAAAACAACAAATTTCAGTCACAAATGGGATCGTATTGGTCGTAATTTCGAGCCCCGAATAGTCCTTCCCAGTGTCCGGTTTAGTTTCATTTATTAATACTTTTGATGTGCACTTTATTCCTTCAACTTTGATGTGTAGCAACATCAAAAATCTGGGTCAACTTATACACGAACATTTGAAAAAATTATGTTTGGGGGCTGTAAAAATGGGTGTCGACTTGTACACGAATCTACAAGTTCGTGCACGGAAAAATGTGGTTGCGATATGTACCATTGTTAGTGCCGTATTCACCGTGGGATGCCCGCCATATTGGACTGTTGTTCTGCTTTTCTCTTGTGTGAAAAAAAGAAAAAAGCCTGAAGAGTGTACAGAGAAGTAAGATGATGAAGGTGTACAAACGAAATTATTTTCATTGCTTTTAGTTTGGTCTCCCCTGTATGACATAAATATACAAATACATCATCAACAAATTGCTTGTAAAAACCATATCGTTATGTTTTGTTGTAGGAAAGAACTCTGGTCTGAAGGAAGAGATTGTGCATCTGAAAGAGCAGCTGTCCCGTGCACTGCTGGACAAGGAGGTGTTGGAACAGGAGAAGGCGCATGTCAGCGAGACACTGTCCAAGTCTGAGTTGCAGAAGGCCGAGGTGGAACTGGAGGTCAACAAATGCAAGTCGGAGGAGGTCGCCTTGAGAGATGCTCTTGTTAAACTGCAGTCGCTCAATGAAGGTACAGGTTGCACGTTGTTGCCCGTTGTACATATAGTCTTCACTACCAGTCTTCACTGCCTTGGGGATGGACCACAATTTTATCATTACAGCCACCTTCAGTCATATCAAGAGCAAGAGTGGTATTTGGTCATACAATGATACATGACCAGTTAATTATATTTACCAACTGATTGCAAAATATCTACAAGAACCTGGTAATACCATTGGACAAATTTTTCGGGACTGTTGAGCATTATATCAACTTTCAAGAAGTGTGTAATATTGAAACAAAATGGGAAACATAAACTTGTGTTTATATGCCAGTCTTTTCTAGCTGAAAACTCTGGAAATCTTTTGAGAAGATAGAAAATTAGCAAACTTCGGTCTGAGTCGTTTGAGGTAAAGAAAGTAATTAAAATTTGGTTTTGCAATTTAATTTAATTTACTGTTTGGCAATTGCAGTTGAAATAAAAAGCTGTCATCTGCTTAACTCCTAATTACAACAATCGAAGGCCTTGTGCACACTAATACGTTTCCAAAAACCTCAATTTTCGAAATTTATTGGTGTGGACAGGGCCAAAAAGTCCGGTTTTGTTTTGATGCGTTTTCAAAAGTTTCCACTTTCGGTATCGTTTTCGAAGCCTCCGTTTTCGGTGAAAACGATCAGCATTTTCAATTGTATTGGTGTGGACGAATGGCACAAACGCATAAAAACGTATGCGTTTTCAAACTAGAACGGATTAATGTGGACGAGGCCTGTATTTCTAATAGAATACATTTTAAATGTATTGTAGTTTTGTATCCATGTATTGAAGCTGAAGTAGCATTCAACCAAGTTGTGATATCACAGCATTCTCCATTGTTTTTGCCAAATTATTCACTTTTCATCGAGTGTATGGTTTCAATTTCTAACATGGTTTCTCCACCCTGAAGGTCTGGGACAGGACAAGATTGAGCTGAATAAGATTATCCGTCAGATGGAATCTGAGAAGACCCATCTTGGCCAGGAAAAACGAGACCTTGAGGTGGAGAAGCACAGCATTCGCCAGGAGCTGATCCGTGTGGAGCAGGAGAAGGTGGACCTTGATACTGAGAAGTCCACGCTAGACCAGAACCTGAGTCTGTATGAACAGACCCGCGAGTCACTGGAGAAAGAGTTGTTAGTTGCCAACCGTGAGCGTGCAGAACTCACTGAAGCCTTGAATCAGGTAGATTCTTATATCTTAATCACAACTTAATTCAATAATCTGTCTTGCACAAGACGTAGAAACTACTCTGTTTACAAAACAATAAACTGTTCAGTTCTCTAAACTATATACAATGTTTAGCGCAGATACCATATTTATGCCCGAGCGTTGATTGTTTGTTTCTGTTTTTCGTGGGGGAGGGGGGGGGGCATTCATTAGAGACAGGCTCTTATTTCTTTCTCTGCAAACGTTTCTAGTTGGAACAAAATTTGCCTTACATATTACATACACTGCACGTAAACTAGTTCTCGGCTGAAAAGTACCTCTGCTGTATTTTCATTCTAAAACAACTAAAATTCCTTATTTATCTACCCTTAAAGAAAACATATGAATAAATCAAGTTTTGGTCATGACTTAGTTTTATTGAGAGTCCGATTTACAGTGTATCCTTAAAGTGTGTTCGTATTACCACACTCATTACTCAATGCCTCTCCTCAAACCAGACTACAAGAGAGCGAGATCAGTTGCATGACGAACTGATGCAGGCTCGCCGTGAGGTTGAGAGACAGAGCTCCAACGTTGTACGTCTGGCTAAGGAGAAAGAGGAACTGACGAGAGAGAAATCAAGCCTGACTGTACAGGTGAATTCTGCTGAGCGTGAGAACCGTGGACTCGCGGAGAACATAGCCAGTTACAAGAGCGAGAAAGAGTCCCTGGAAACTGCGCTGTATGAACTGCAGCAGACAGCAACTAAACTAGAGAGTCGCAAAGAGTCCCTAGAGGCAGAGAACCAGGAGTTGTTGCTGGCGAAGGAAGCTCTGACTGTGGACATCCAACGTGTGAAGAAAGAAAAGGAGATTGAAGAGATGAGGCTACAGAAGGAGAAGGAACTGCTGGATCAGAAACTGAACCAGAGCCAGCGGGACGGAGAGGTGGCCGTGAAGAGACTGGAACAGAGGCACGAGGAGGAGACGGAGAGGATGAAGCGAGAGAAGGAGAGCACGCTGTTACAAGCCAATCAGGAGAAGGAAGAAGCCATTAACATGCTCAAGGTACCCCCCAACACCACCACCACTCCCCCTCACTTTGATAATTTTTTTTCTACCCCAGTCTCTCTTTGCTACTATGTCTAAGTTTAACATGAAACAAGAAAACTCCAGGACAACTCTTAAAAAATATCTGGAAGATTTCTGGAAGTGATAACGTTGAAAGCAGTTTTAATCTTGAATATTGTTAAAATTATCATTGATAGTGTCATTTCAATATATCACTGGAAAACCCCGTAGGAAGCCCAGGAAGGTCCAATATTTCTCGATACGAACCTCGTTTATTCTGCATGTTCCTGATGAATACACTGTAAATACGTTGTCTTCTGTCCAATCAGTGCTCGTTTATTTGTTTCTCTCTCGTCAGTCTATAAATCGACGAGAGTCTAAATTCATTTCATTTTGTGTACAGGCTGAGAAAGAAGAGCTGGCTTTCCGTATGGAAAAGGACAAGAGCTTGCTGGTGAATGAGATTGCTCTGATCCAAAAGGAACGAGACGAACAGCTCTTGATGGCGGAGAATGAGAAACAAGAGGTGCTGCACATGGCGGCCAATGAGAAGGCAGCCCTTGTTGACAAGCTTACTAAGACACAGAATGACCTGGGCAACTCAAACGTGGAAATCGACCGTATCAAGAGAGACGCATACAGCAGGGCCGAGCAGGATAAGGTATGTATCGCCCCTGTAGTTAATTTCAGCGGCTAAAATACAGATTGATGGCAAATGATAGCGAATGATACAGAAGATGTGGTAATGATAGGGAGAGATTGATTGAAAATGACCGCATCAAGAGAGACGCATACAGTAGGGCCGAGCAGGATAAGGTATGGTGTCGCCCCTGTAGTTAATTTGAGTGGCTAAAATACAGATTGATGGCAAATGATAGCGAGTGATACAGAAGCTGTGGTAATGCTAGGAGGTTGACCACATCAAGTGACGCTTACAGCAATGCTGAGCAAGATATGGTATGGTAGTTATTTGAGCGGCTAAAATACAGATTGATGGCAAATGATAGCGAATGATAGAGAAGGAGTGGTAATGATAGGGAGAGATTGATTGAAAATGACCGCATCAAGAGAGACGCTTACAGCAAGGCTGAACAGGATAATGTATGGTATATGTAAGCCGTGTCCAATGTAGACCGCGTCTTATTCCTCTCGTATAAATGCCCAAATGTTGTCATTGATTGAAAACTTACATCGTAATTTCCTCAACAACAGGCAAACACAACTCAGCTGCAGAACGAACTTCGAAGCACACGTAGCAAGCTGGAAGATCTCAGGTAAAAAATTCAGAAACGTTTATGTTTTTCTTTAAGGTTCTGCAATTATTTGATGTAGATACTATGCAAAAATATATTTTGTGCCAGTTTTTTGTGGAATTTATAAAAGAAAAACCGTTGTCGTACAGTTCTCGCAAGTCCTCGAAACTCTTTGCGTTTGAGTTTGAAGTGAAATTTTTTCCTTTGCAAGTCCTTGAAAATAGTTACTTACTGTGGCATTCCTGTTGGTTCAGTGCTTTTGGCTGAATTGTCATAAAACGCGAAAACAGTGAGCCTTGATCAAAATGATCTGTTTCTTATAAAAAAACATGTATGAAGACACAAGAATACATCACGTTTTAATCCATTATTTTCCTCGACTCACCTTGTCTCGAGGGGAACGTGGAGGGGGACAACGCTGAGGATATCTCCACAGGGGCAGACTTTGTTTTCTTTTAAATCGAAAAAGTGCTTGAATATGAGAACAATTAGACATCTTTCGCCGATGAAATTTGTTAAAATAGTTATTAAAATTTAAAACTACAGATATTTTCGAGCAATGTGGCTATCTTCAGGTGAGAACTATTAATGTTATACTGACGTTCGGTTGCAGGAAAGATTTTTAACATCCTGGAATATAGTTCTTCAAAACCGGTGTACGCGTGCTGAGTACGATTCTTAAAAATCTATTGAGCTAGCACGGAAAGGACTGATCAACGTTTTCTTTTGTCCATGCAGTTCCCATTCTGAGGCGGAAAGCACGGACCAAAGGAATCAGATCAAGGACCTGTTCAAGGCAAAGGAGAACGCCCTCCGTGAGATAGCGGAGTACAAGCTGCAACTGAAGATGGTGGAGGAGAGTCGTGACAGCGTACGCCGTGAGCTGATTGAGGCGCATCGCAAGATCCGCGAGGGAGAGGAGGCGCGGGAGGTGTCGCGTAAGGAAAGTATTGACCTTAAACGGCAGCTGAAGGACGAGGAGAGGGAGAAGGAAGCCGTGCAGCAGACGGCCAGTGAGCTCAGGGGCAAGGTTAAAAAAGCTGAGGCTGAGAAGACCAACCTGAGACGGGTCTTGGATGAAGCAAACCAGAAGATTAACAGTCTGGACGAGACGCGAAACGGTCTTCAGAAGGAATCAGGCGAGCTGAGGGCGAGTCTGCGGGAGGTGGAGAAAGCTCGCCTCGAGGCCAGACGGGAACTGCAACAACTCCACAACCAGGTGAAGAATTTTTTTTTATTTTGTACTTTTTTATAAATTTTAACACACACTACACTATATACGAACTAGACACTAAGACAAACATATCTATGATACAAAGGGTACAAGAAAACTACAAAAAAGCATATATTCTGAAATAAAGAAATGCAACTGACATCTCCAACTTCGATTCCAACACCGTCAAAATTTAGCTGTTTATACTTGTTATTCAAAATTGGTGATTTTATATCCACTTGTCATAAAATGCATTCAAAGTATCTTTCTCTTGTGCTATTTTAAATTCTATGAACCTGACACGATTTACTCATGTAAACAAATTTCATAATTTGTTTTCATATTTTAACAACCAGGTGAAAATGTTGGACGGCGAATGTCTGAAGAGCAAGAAGGAGGTGTCTGACTTGAAAGACCAACTTGCCAAAGACGAGCATCTGTTGGACGAGTGCCGCCGCGACAACTACAACCTCAAGCAGAAACTCGTCGAGTCGGATGGGCAGAAAGAAGCAGCCAAGCGTGAAATCCAGAACCTGAACCGGAAGTTAGCAGAGGCCGACGAGGATATGCGCGTAAGGGAGAAAGACCTTAGCACGGCGCTGGACGAGAGCAGGCGAGGAGAGATGAAGGCGCAGGACAAGGTTAAGAACCTGGAGAATATTCTAGACAACAGCAACCAGGATAACAGTGATCTGAAGCTCAAACTGTCCGGTGCCGAGGGCAGAATGACTGGTTTGGAGGCGCAGCTGGCCCGTATGGAGAGCGCCAAGAATGACGTGGAGTTCAAACTGGCCAGTCTGCATTCTACGCTTCGCAGGACGCTCGGCATTCGGCCGATGGGAGAGAGTGGGAGGTGAGGAGTTTGTAGTTATTTTAACAAATTATTTTTTTAGTTGTGTTCATTTTCTTTGCTTACAATGGTAATTTAATTGCAATGTTCATGCTACTTAATTACGATTTATAACACTACTATACAGCATTTACACGATCTATGCGACGACGAAAAGAAACAGTTTGTAGACTGCAAAACAACCCATTCGCAAAATTAGTTGAATAAACGGGATTTGCTTAAATTTACCCGCGCTATCGAGAATAATAACGGTCACTGCATTGTACGCAAGTCAGATGTCGGTTCTCACTTTATTGGGGTTTGGCCGATTCAATCACATTCATGTGAATGCTGTCGCCATTTTTGTGTTGAAAAAATTGACTCTATGGCCCATCGTGACGTTCATTCGAGTTTGTTTATTGACAGGTTAAAGAAGTAAATCAAAATACATGCTGCAGGTATGCACCAGTATTTTTCACCAGACACAGCTGTCAGCGTATGGTACCACCCCCCTCCCCCAATTTCTGATCACCAATTTTTGTTCCAAGGGAGCCTAGTGTCATGTTTAATGCAGAAAATGAAATGATAGCGTATGTAGGACAAAACAGATAGTGCAATTACCTCTGGAGTTTACTCTGTAGTAAGATATTCAAGAACTAAAATTATAAATGTTGTAGTTTTAGCTCCAGAGGAGATAGAGGCCAGCAGCCCCCTCCCCCTGGAGAGGGCATTTATTTTTACCTGCTCCCTAACTAAATCTCGTTTTTGTTTATTTGCTGACACAGCCTTACCATATGTCTTGTATTCATTCAGATCATCGCCGTCTCCATCCCGTGCACGGAGCCCGAGCCCCCGCCGCCGAACGGGTTTTGGACGCAGTCGCTCCCGTTCACCCGACAAAACCCTGGATGAATCAGACGCTGGCGGACGCTCGATGTCGCCGACCAGGCGTTTCTCGCCGACTAAATCGTTGGACATGTCCATGGAGATCGACCCAGAGACGGTGCGCTCCGCACTCAGGGACTTCGCCCAGACTATCAAGGACGCGGAGCGTGAACGAGATGAGGCTGTTTCTCGATCGAATAATCTGCAGAAGGCCGTGAGCGAGCTGGAGGAGGAGAGAGCGCGCATGGACCAACGGATGCAGGCGTTGCAGAAAGGTTTAGGAGAGGCCGAGGAAGGTTGGTGGAAATTGTGAAATTGCATTGTTTTTTTTTTCGAATCACAAGGCCTTGGAAAATCATGTTTTAACATCTTTGTCTCAAGAATTTTACGATTGTGGTGAACGATTTTGAGCTTTTTGATAAAAAAAATTGAAGTTATAACTTTCCCTCAGAATCTGCAAAGTTGGTGTTTTTCTATTTTCGTCACTGAGTGGTTTTACGTGGAAGCAAAGGTTGGCACATATTCTGTTTGTAGTTCATTTACTGATTACGTATTGCGAATGTTAGATCAGATGACTCAGTTGTTTTTAATTTCAAATCAGTCTACATGATGTCGTAAGGCTGTGTTGAAAATAAGCATAAATAAAGATGCATCCTCAACTCGTAAAGGCATTTCATGGATTTCTTTCCGTTCAATTGAGGCTTATTTCGAAAACTCTTCTTGTTGTTTGGTAGGTCGCCGTGGTGCCGACGGTCGTCTTAGCAGTGCCCAGACTGCACTGATGCTCCAAGAAGAAACTATCCGTCGTCTGGAGCGAGAACGGAAGGGATTGAATGAGAAAATAGCAGCAATGGATTCCAGTCTCGCGCAGGCGGAGGCAGACCGCCGTCAGTTAAGAGACAAGGTTACAAAGCTACAGCAGATCGAGGCTAAGAGTGACCAAGAGAAGGAAGCCATGCGCGCGCAGATCGAGAATGCAGAGTCTCGTCTCACGAAGATTGAACTCAAGAAAAGAGGTCTTTCAGGTAGGTGCTTTTTATTGCAATTTCAGTTGGGCATCTTTTTAGTCCAAAGAAATGTGTAAAAATCATCTTACTGATGTCGCTTATCAGTTACACTTTGAGTTGTTTAGACCACTATTCCTCGTTTTTTGCAGTTCTAGAACAACTTACCTCACTATTGAAATGCATCTTTGAAATATTATTTATTTTAAGAAAGAAGTCAAGACATTTTTATTTCTTGATTATTATCATTTATATCAATTTATTGTTATCTTCTGTTTTGTTAATGTTTCTCATCTTTCCATTTGTTGGTTTTATAACACTTTAACGGTATGAGCATTTTGGTGAAATTTGTTCACTTGTAAATGCATCGAAACTTAAGTTTAATGTGTTTGAGTCAAGCAATATAATAATAATAATAATTATAATTATTATTATTATTATATATGATAACTGTTATTATTCAGTCCAGCTTATTGCTATTATCAGCTTTGTTTGACATGCACGTAACCCGTTTTCTTGGTAACAGGCGATGTAGAACGCATGCGTATGCATGCCGCTGAAAGCGAGGCGGAGAAACAGGCATTGCGAGAGCGTATTGACCAGCTGCTGAGGTCGCAGCAAGACCTGGAGTCCAAGGCCACCTCCCTCCAGCTTACAGTCGACCGTTTGACCTTGGCTTTGGCAAAAACGGAAGAGGAGGAACAAGTGTTCAAATCTCAGGTCAGCAAGTTGTCAGTCAGCTTAAATGACAGCAATGCCACGTCACAGTCGCTGCAGGATCGGGTACAGCAGCTGCAGCGAGCACTGACCAACAGCGAGCACGACAGGAAGATTATGCAGGAGAGGTTGGACGCATTGAAGCAGGCCGGCCAGGATGCCAAGAGCAGGAACAACTCGCTTGCTGACCGCATGCAGCAGATGAAGAATGAACAAGCAGACGCGGAGGTAAATTTCAGCATGACACACACAACGGCAACGTCATTTCACACATCACATGAGAATATGAGGCTTTTGTAGTGTTTAGGCTTGCGCGTTTACGTTCATTGTGTCAAAGCTATAGTCTTAACTTATTTATACAGTTTTTAAAATAGCTCGACGTGACTGCCGGACATGCAACCGAAACCAGTGTGGTCAATGTGTGCTTATCGTCTTGCCAAAGCGTGAAAACTAAAGCTAGTTTTGTAAGAATGACAAACATCTGCCGTCCACCACTTCTGAACCTAAAATCCGATAGTTTGAAACAAGTTGCTTGGATATATCCCAAACTAAATTGCGAAATCTACAAGAAAATGCACTGTCTTCACACTTGTGAGTGAAAATAGTCTCAGATTTCAACCAAGAAATAAATAGATACATGGTCCACTATAAAGTGAACCTTTGATTTAAAAAGTGAGACCATATTTTAGTTTATCTATTCGAGCTCTTACCTAATTCGGTTGTGCTACTGGAGAGAATACCAACGCACTTGCTGATCAGTTCACTTGTTCGCTTCTTCAGGTGAGGCGAATGGAACTGGAGGGCCAAGTCCGCCAGCTGAAACAAATACTAGCCCAGCAAAAAGAAGCCGAGGAGGAACTGGTTGCTAGAATAGGCAAACTGCAGGAAGAAAAGCGCGATCTGCAAGACAGATTTGCAAATTTACAACGGGCGATGGCCGAGGCTGAAGGAGAAAAGAGGGATCTAGAACGCGCGCATGTTCGTCTGGAAAAGGACAAGAAAGCACTAAGGAATACACTGGACAGAGTAAGTGGCCATAAAATATAACAAGCTAAATGTGGATACTGCAGTTGGAAATTCGATTGCCCGTTGCATTATTCAGGATAGGTTGGATCTGATTTTAGAAACTCAAAAGTATATTGACAAACTCTGTCTTCCGTGTATAATTCGTTCAAAACTGAAAATGGCGTCGTTGAAACGAAACACAGGGTTTGTGCGGGTCATGGAAAACCTCGAAAGTCATGGAATTTTGGAGTTTTCATTTTGCAGGCCTGGAAAGTCACGGAATTTTAGTTTGGGTCACGGGAAACCAAGTTCAGTGTATAAAATTATTTGCCTGGGGTTTTTATGTATAAAGAATGCGAACTTTGAGTACACAAATGTATGCTTTATTTCTCAAAGTACCACTTGTTTTCCTTGTCGAATTTGGTTACTAATTCAGGGCCCACGTGCAATCGAATTTTGTCAGATCTCGTTTCCTCCTCGCCCAAATATTTTTTCTTGAAAATTCCAAAACGAGATCTGGGAAGTAGGTCATAAGATAACCACTACTAATTATTTCTGCGCTTTGTTGTTCAGCTGGAGCGCGAGAAGCTAGACACGGAAGAGCAGGCGTCTCGCCTGAGGGACGACAGGGATCGATTGGACCGCTCCACCAGCTCCTTCGAGCAGTCCAACAACGATCTCCAGCGACAGGTTCACATGCTACAGCAGCAGCTAGCGGACAGCGAGCAGATGAAAGCTCAGAAGTAAGTTCAACCGCAGAGTTTTCATTTTGTTAGGACTCGTGTATGCTATCTCGATATCTTAAGCCGGCCTCACACGCTGCGTTTTTGTCGCAGAACTTTCTACGATCTTTTGTCTTACAAATTTCTACAACAAATAACTCAATTACAATAATAATAAATCGTAGAAAGTTCTGCGATAAAGACGCAACGTGTG
>JANVCK010051119.1:0-12628 GCA_026546655.1 Epizoanthus illoricatus | reverse complement strand
AATCTTAGGGGGTCAAAATGACCCCCCCCCCCTTAAACGTTCGTGTTATGATTTTAGGCTTATACGTTTAAGGGTTAAAGTTTTCTCCGTCTGACACCGATCTTGTGCTGAAACAGAGATTCCACAAACATATAAACACAGCTTAGCCCAAAACAACACTGAACTGCTGATGATAATTTTGGGCACCCCCCGTAAAGAATTTCTTGAGAACAACGTGAGAACATGTAGCACAGCGGGAAACGTATTTAAATTAGAATTCTAGAAATACTTTCACTAAAGAAGTATTTTAGGAACATCTCTACATTTGTATTGTGTACTTTTCATAGATATATATTTTAACTCTAGTTCGAAAGAGAGTGGTAATGTGGTTAGATTGCTTGGCCGAACATGAGGGTGCGTGGAAGACATTGGAGTAAATATAGATTGATAGGTTTATAAATGGAATAAATATATATTATATTGCAGTTAAATGCCGAGCGCTTACAATTCGATATCCCTACTCGTTCCTTTTCGTTCGGTAGTAACATGTTGAGAACTACAAAAGAAAAACTGTTTTTGTCGTAAACACCTCAGTTTATAATAAAACATGACCTTCACAACTGGAATCTACTCGAGTGCAATAGTTAACTGTTTTATATGTTTACTGAATTATTGGATTGTAATTCACTAAGAGCTGTTTCCAGTTGGCTGGTCTCTGCACTCTCAGTGAACGACGAGAGAAAGCCTCTCTCAGGCTTTTTCAAGAAGTTGCAAGTGATCCAAATCATAAACTTCCCTGACTTCTTCCCCCACGTCAAAAACTCACATACAATCTAAGGAAAAAGTGAACTTTTAAACAGATGAACAGATTCAAACAATCGTTTATTCCAGCCTGCGTTAACGCAGCAGATATTTAACCTTTTAAGATTTTATAATTGTAAATTTTTAAACATTTATAAACTTCCATTTATATGTAAATAATTTTCTTAAATACGCAATTTCAGCCTCTGGCTGCAATGTATTATATATTTAATAAAACACTATCTATTTTACAAATACATTTTAAGTATTTACTCTATTTGTTATAATAAATTTGCTATGCTATAAGTGGCCTATTGTTTCTTGAGATGAAATTACTAAATGTCAGTACAAAATAAAGTTCACGTACATAATTATGATGTGGATCAATAAAAATAATAATTAATACACTGTACTTAGTGTTTTGTACATCTTCATTAATTGATAGAAGAATTTTGCACACACATTCACAACCGAGGTATCTTTCATATTAATCATATAAATAAATAAACTATTATCATCAGATCTCATAGAGTTTGTGCAAAACTTTTGATCGTAAATTTCGTAGATAGTTTACATATTCCCAGGGGAAACCTCTTCCATTTATAGAACATGACGTGGTTGAGTGTGACAGTTGGAATTTTTAATGATCGTGTTACATTAGTCTAACAACGTTGAATTATACGTATTTGTTTTTTAGGACTCGTTCATCGTGTTTGATCCCAAGTTATTACGTCGAAAGGGCAAAGAAAGGCACATCTTCCTGTTTGAGCAAGCACTGCTGTTTAGTAAAGAAACGAAAGATGCCGATGGCAAGATTAAATACATGTTCAAATTCAAGTTAAAGGTTTGCATTTACAGCTTGTATGGTGAACGTTTTTGATAACGAATGTGCTTCTACATTGCTGAGTCTGAATTATTAAGATTTAAAACCACAGTGTTTGTAGTTTTTCGCTTCAAATAGATTGGTAAGAGAAAGAAAGGAAAGGAAAGGAAAGGAAAGGAAAGGGAAGGAAAGGAAAGGAAAGGAAAGGAAAGGAAAAGAAAGAAACAGAACGAAAAGAAAGGAAAGGACAGGATAGGAAAGAAAGAGAAGGAAAAGAAAGGAAGGGAAGGGAAGAAAAGGGAAGGAAAGGGAAGGGAAGGGAAAGGAAGGGAAGGGAAGAAAAGAGTAGGGAAGGGAAAGGAAGGGAAGAGAAGGAAAGGGAAGTAAGGGAAGGGAAGAGAAGAAAAGGGAAGGGAAGAAAAGGGAAGGGAAGGGCAGAAATAGGAAGGGAAAGGAAGGAAAGGAAAGGAAAGGAAAGGAAAGGAAAGGAAAGGAAAGGAAAGGAAAGGAAAGGAAAGGAAAGAAACAACGAAAAGAAAGGAAAGGAAAGAAAGAGAACAAAGAGAAAGGAAGGGAAGGGAAGAAAAGGGAAGGAAAGGCAAGGAAAGGAAAGGGAAGGGAAGGGAAGGGAAGAAAAGGGAAGGGAAGAAAAGCGAAGGGAAGAAAAGGGAAGGGAAGAAAAGGGAAGGGAAGGGAAGAAAAGGGTAGGGAAGGGAAAGGAAGGGAAGGGAAGGAAAGGGAATTGAAGGGAAGAAAAGGGAAGGGAAGAGAAGGGAAGAAAAGGGAAGGGAAAGGAAGGGAAGGGAAGGGAAGAAAAGGGTAGGGAATGGAATGGAATGGAAACAAAAGAAAAGAAAAGGAAATTTCATTTAAAAAACTACCGCGAAATGGATGGGGCAGAATGTTTATGTGATGTTGTTTCTGTTCCGTTAGACTTCAGAGCTTGGAGTGACGGAACACATCGAGGGTGACCCGTGCAAGTTCGCGGTGTGGACCGGAAAACCCACGCAGTCGGAAGACAAACGCGTCATCAAGGTGGGTTGGCGTACTTGACCTTCTATCGTCGTGTTCTCACCTCTTCTCATCTCCTTTCATTTTCTTGCTCACACTTGTTTCTTACTCCGGTTTTTTGTGACAGCAATGGTGTCGCCTTCCACTGTTTTTACTTGTCATCACTGGCTACGTACCGAGTCGTGCTTAGCTCTGTTCTCTTGAGAGTGGTGCTACTTCAAACAGTATTAAAACTAAGGGGCGTGTTTCGGTGGGTGTAAATGTATCTTCAAGAAAAAAACATTCATATCGTTTGATTCGTTCAGGCTTCGAGTTTGTTTTCTTTTGATAGTGGTGTTCCCCTTCTGGATCTGGCTTGTGTGAGTGGGTAGTTGAAGAGGAATTATTTTTAGTAGTACAACGCACGTCCTTTGATAAGACGTATTCTGATGCGACTCTTACGAGACATTACCGTGTCAGAACTTTTCTCACAATAAATGTACATTAACACTTGTCACGCCCGCTGACTATTCAAGCAGCAAAATGTTCAAATTTTAATTTCAAAATATGGGAAATACTAAACACATCTACTCTTCAAGACATGTAAAGTGAATGGCCATGTTATGAGTTTTCATCAGCTGGTTCAAAAGTTTGGCTTGGTGGGAATTTTCAACTCTTCACCAAACACTGCTACTCCTCAAGAGATGCAGAATAAATGGTCGTGTTATAGACATTTGTCAACCGGTTTGAAAGTTAGGCCATCAAATAGAGCGGAGTTAGGAACACTGTAGCGTAACTTATGTTCGACCGGTGTTGACTAATGTTATATAGCTGTCTCCACAGGCCAACACTCTGGAAGTGAAGCAAGTTTGGGTGAAGGAGCTGAGGGAACTGATACAGCAATTCCAGTTTGGAATTCTAAGAGAAAGAAGTAAGTGCGTTCTTCGTGCTAGGTATAGTATTTGAATTGAGTGAAATGTTCTTGGTTTATCACACACGAAAACCTACCATGATTTTGCCCGATTTTTTCAATAAAATCAAAGACTGGTCGTGTTGTCAGCTATGTTGTCGGTTGTGTTGTTGGCCATTGTGTCAGTCGTGTTATGCACCTATCAGTGTTAAGCTGGAGGGGGGAGCGGGCATTTGAACTCGGACAAGGGTTTATGTTCAAATTCCCCAGCCCGGGGCAATCGTTGACGGTCAAATGAGTCACTTATTTGGTGTAAAATCTTGCCAGAATTTGATTAAAACGGTCAAATATTCCCACCACGGGTAGCTAATCGCTGTCAAATCCCCCACATATGCCCCCCTCCCGCTTAACATTGATAGGTGCATTATTAGTCATGGTGTTGGTTGTGGTATCAGTTGTGTTGTTGTTCGTGGTGTCGGCTGTGGTGTCAGTCGTGGTGTTGGTTGTGTTGTCGGTCATGGTGTCAGTTGTGGTGTTGGTCATGATGTTGGTTGTGGTGTTGGCCATGCTATTGGTTGTGGTGTTGCTCATGGTGTTGGTCATGGTGTTGGTTGTGTTGTTGGTCATAGTGTCGTTGTAGTGTTGGTCATGATGTTGGTTGTGCTGTGTTGTGCTGTGGCTCTGTTACAAGTGTTTGTGTATTGGAATGAGTGTCCGTTGTACCTTTACTAGTTGATAACTTTGTTTTTTGGTCTAAAGATGGGTCGTCAACAAGTTCCGTCAACACTGCGTCATCCATGAACTCGATCACTTCCACCAAGAGTCGGGAAGAGAAATCGGCAGATAGGTAAGAAGATTTTCATATCTAAAATTCCACTGGAATATAAACTAGGAAGTAACAATGAACTGCGATGAAACAGCATTAGAGTATTCTACGGTTCCCACGATCATGGCAAGTCATGGAAAAGTCATGGAATTTCATCCCCAAGTTTCAGTGGCAACCCTGTATTCCAAGATTGAATCATTTCTAAAACAGACCGCTGTCCTATATTGTAGAAATTACAAGATTCCTTTCATCGAAAAAGTAAGTTGTAAACTGTGCTTACGAGCGTTGCGGGCACCACTTGCTTAAAGTAGGAAGTTAACGGCGCTGCCTGGTGACTAGCGCTCTCCCCATTCCCATTGTACAGACCGCGCGCCATTATCTCCCAATCCTGCGCAGATTTTGAGAAGAAAGGGACTGTGTTATTCTGCTGTTTAAACGATGTTGTTGTTGTTGTTGTTGTTGTAGGGAAAGTGGGGTAATCGAAGATGATTCCTTCTGTAACGAGTACGACATTCCGGAAGGAAAGGTTGGTGAACAAGTAATGATAACAATAATTATTATGTCTACTTGGTAGACCCCACTGGCGTGCACCACTCAATTTGTTGACACAAACGCACTTGAGACTCAAATCCTCATTTTTGGACATAATAATCTCATTTCAAGCTCAAAGTCCTTATTTTTGGACGTAAAACGTGCTCACTCACTAGTCCACCCATACCATTCACTCATTTCATGCATGAGCGTATGGCACGTCTGGTGTTTCCTTATTGCTCAAGACCGTAAGCCTCTGGCTTTGGCTTTTCTATTGTAACTAACCTTATTTGTGCATAATGAAAATAAAAAAAACCAAGAGTAGTCCCCCTTTTCCTCAGCGAACGTGAAACTGAACGAGGCGGCGGGCAGGCCGCTGGAGAGAATAGCGGAGTTACCAAGCACATACACGCCGCCTCTCTGAGTTCGGCAAGTCCGCTTTTATACGAACACCTGAGGGAAAGGGGCCTGGGAGGAGGGGGGGGGGCACTACTCTTCGTAGTCTGTTGTTGCTCGCAAACCAGTCACTGAACATAGCAGTCTCGTTTTCATGGAAGTGCATGTAACGAAATATTTTGTTGGTGTATAAAAATTGAAACCAAGTTTAAAATCGTCAGTGACGCGAAAGTTTTGTGTTTCTATTGTGTATCAAGAGACTAGGCAGCGTAGACTGGCCCGCCCAAGCGCTTTACGTAGAAGCTGCGTTGACTGAAATAAGACATTTGTTTTTCTGTAAGCAAAATGCAGATCGTGTTACTCAGTTGCGAGTCAATGACGTGCTTCACTTCAAACACTGAACACGTACGAGCTATTTGCGTCTTTATAGATTTTAAAACGCAAAGTAGTTTGCCTACAAAGCAGGGTCAACCGTTTTTATAGCCGTTTTAAACTTCGTGCGACCACTGACGCTAGTGGCAGTATAAGTTCTTGAACAGTCGAGAGAAATGAAAGCGGTGCAGGTTTTTCCGTTCTGTTTTCTGTGCGTCGTGATCAGTTGAGGACTTCCCATAATGCACTTCAACCTGCTTCAGCTCAGTGCGGGGAGAACGTGATGTTTCGAGTGTTTCGGAAGTAAAGGGCAGAGGTAATTGATAACTATTGTCGAAAGCAAACACAATGTCGGTTGACGCGGTGTCAGTCAAAGTGCTGTCGAGTAAACATTTATATGTGTTTCGAAAGCCGGACAGCCCATTAACCTCTCGTGCAAAGTATTTGGTACGTGGTCTTTCGTTTTCGAGTAGACTGAGTAAAAGTGGGATCTTCTCCTGGCTCCATTTGGCGCAAGGCGTTGACAGAAGTGAGATCACGGTGCCCTCCACGTACAGTCCACTGCTTTGTTTGGCGGAAAAGACATCCTAGGAATTAGAGTTATGCCTTTGGAAAGCAGTTCACCATGCAAAGGTCGTGCTCCGCGTGCAATGGCTGTAAACAGAATGTTTCAGAGAAGTCGTCAAGAGTTAGATCCCTCGTTTGGTCTTTCTACCGTACTGGAAAACGCCGCTACATTTGTGGTCCCATCATTTGGGCAGGTGATTTCTTGTTTTATCTCAGCTTGTTGGTATTTCGGTAGGAAGCTTCAAATGTGTCCACTAGAGATGTCTGGCGAAATCCAGATGACAACGTAGATTAGCTGACAGATATCCCATGAGTTAGTTGTTTTAGATCTGAGAAATTTGTTCTAAGAGGCAGTACATTATACATGCTGCTACGTTGTCCAGATTGAGCTCAAAACTAGCGGCGTACGAATGGCTAGCGGCTTCATTTCCAGATTAATACGCTAGCGCGGAGCAAATTGTTTTCATCGGGCAACATAATCCGAGGTTTCACTTATTTGTAACAAAATGGTAAGCAAGTATTTCGGTTTCATCGCGTGATCAATCGCAAAGCCATGTCGTCAGGACTGTGATCTTTCGATGCGAATTAAGTTCACTTCTAGAACTGTTTTGAAGTTGCGATCTGTGCTGTTTTGGATTCGGGATTTTCGTTGGCCATCCTATTGTTTGCAAGAAGGCGTTTGTATTATTTTGATGTTCCACAGACTCAAAATCACCCTCTCGAGAGGAATTCGGAGACTAATTGTAAGCGAATACTTGGGAGATTTTGTGGTGAAAACGTGATGAGTTTGTACGTTCCCTGTATTAAATGTTCGCGTGTGCATTATCAATGCACTTGTGTTGTGTGGATTGGGAGCTAGTATTTAAAACTTAGAGTGGTCACAACTCTTAAGAAACCTTCGGATCTGTGTTTCAATGCCTTCGCTACCGGCACCCTCTTGAATCTTAATTTGGAAGTGAAAGATATGCAGTGATACTCTGTTGAGATTAATTTGACATTTCCCCGTTCAGAGAATATGTATGTGAAGCACTGACAGAATGGCAAATCCTATCTTTCAGAAAAATCATTGACGACTCTTTGAAGTGATTGAGATCAGAATGTGACCACAAAGTTGTTCGCGTTTCTTTTTTTTAAAGATTGGAATCTCAAATGTTTTCTCCTTATCTATGACCTCGGCAGATAAAGTCCTAATTCTTACGGCACCGGGTTTTATTTTGAAAATACTATTGTTGTTTTAACATACTTTTGTCTATGTTCTGTGACCTTTGTCTTCATGTTATTTCAAAATTGTGCTCAGAGAACAGCATTTCTGTCTCCGCAGATATCAGTTTTAATCGGTGAAATTGTCAGTTTCTGATTTTGATTGCGTATGCGATACCGCCTCTGATATCGGGCACGGCCATTTCTATTTATAGAACTCTTTAGACTGTATAAATGTGTTTTGGCTATTTTTAAAATTTAATTGTAATTTTAATGTGCTTAGTCAGTTAGTGTTCCTAAACAACACTAGACCGTTGGTAGTTCGTGCTGCGTGCTTGGAGATCCGCATCAGACGCTTGGAGACACAGCAGCGACGGCTTCCTCAGTTGATTTGTTATGAAAGTATTAAATATGGCTGAGTAATTTCGCGTGCTTACGGTACAGATTGCTATTGGCCAAGCAAGTGTCATAAAGCTTGTTTTGCTTTGAAAAAAGGCTAGAAAAGCCATATAATAAACATCTTGTTAGCCTCGTTGCTCGGTCCGTACTGTAAGTTATGGATCCTCGTTTTTCCCTCATGGCCCTCGCGCTTGGGCCATAAGAATGGAAGAAACTCGGTCCGTAACGTAGGAGTTAGGGTACGGACCTCGCACTCGGCTAGTATGAGCGGTATACATTTTGACTGAAATAACACTTACCTTGGTTCAGACTATCGCATACTTTGCTGACCCGGCAAGAATCTGAAAATTGTTGTGGCAGTCGTATTTCTGAATAATTTTTCATGTTACACAACGTATCGACACACGAATTACATACTTCATTTATATCAACTCGTACAAGACTCAAGAGTTAGAACCCTGAAAGATTTTAAAATTCTTGGAGGTTCGAATTACTGAATTTCTTAACTTGATTCAAGAAAACATCCTATCTTGCTTGCTTCTGTCTTTGAAATTTTTTTGTCCAGTTTGTAATTTCCTTTGGTTTCCCTTAAATGCTTAATACACAAGTAGCCACTGAGTTTCACTGCTTATTGCCATACAAGCCTTCGAACATTTAAAAAAACCTAGTGATCTTCTAATAACCTTGAATGAAAACTGGTGACCAAGAAAGAACCGCTTGACGATCTAATGAGGAAAAATAGGGACTACTCGTAGTCTATTTCCAGAACTATATAAAAATCAGCTGTTGTTTTTGGCCTGTTCATTCTTGAATAAAGCTGTTTCAAAGTGGTGTATCAGTGGTTTGCCCTTGGCTCAGAAACGAGGTTACTATTTATATGACCAGTGCACCAGAAAACGTTGTGGGTGGAATGGCGGAAAAATCCGGAAATCCGAAAATTCTGAACATAAGTGGTTCGACCAATTCGATTCAGAGTCGGTGTAATCTTGTTAAAACAGATGTACGCAAGCATGTTGCAGAGAAACCAACTATTAACGCCGAGTTTTATTCTTTGTCATTTTTTGAGCGGCAAACAATCATTAAAATTCTAATAGTTCAATAGTTTCAGTCGGGAATAAATAGGGGTTGCAGATACTTGCCGGAGGACCGGCTTCGTTCACTGACATTGTGGATATATTCCTTGGGTAGCTCGTAGTTTGTTTGCATTGTGTGTTAGCTGTACTCCAGTTTTTAATGCTGAAGAAATCGGAGGAAACCTGGGATTTTCCGTAGAAACTAGAATATACATTTACGCCGTCTTGTCTGTGTGTGAGAGATCTCAGGAAATTGGGCTATCCGTAAAAAAATATATAGTAAATTGGATGTCTGAGAATAGGGAAGGTCTTAGCCATTGTGTGGTATTTAAATCCCCGACTATGGCATCTGTTTGATGTGCCAACTGTATTAGAGCTAAGACGAACTGCTAGCCTTCCCGGTAGGTGGTTATTTCGGGAACAGATCTCATGCAGCTCACTGATATGTGAGGGAAGAGGCGCTTGAGAATGATGAATTGCTTTGTGGCATGCGGGAGGGCATGGGTCTGGTTTTCGACGGGTGCAATTCGATCCCGGTTCATTTAGAGTCGCGCATGTTTACCATACCGTAGGCGGTGAAGTGTGCCGCGGACGGACAAGTTGTTCGCCACCGAATTTAATAGATAGATGGAAGCTCTTGCGCTGAGTGTACAGCAAAATGTTTCCGCCATGTTTCACCCAGTAATTTGTGTCAAGACCCCAATTAAACTCGTTTCTTTTAATGACAAGGTGCTGGAGTTCTCACAAGATGTATGGCTGGTGACAGAGAACTACAGGGCAGCCAACGACGAGGAAGTTTCCCTCAAGAAAGGCCAGTTGGTTGAAGTGCTTGTCAAACCAAGCGGCAGTTCCCGATGGAGAGTTAGAGTGATACTAAGCGAAGGCGCTGCGCCAGCCGAGGGATGGGCGCCGTTTAACTCCCTGAGAAGAACAGACGAGAGAGACAACAGACGCAAACGGAACTCCGATTGCTCGCAGTGTAGCAGTGAAGGTAAGTAGTGAGGTGGAAGTGTTAACCCCAGTACACTGGCGCAGTCATATTATATAAACCAGCGTGCAGAATCATATTGCATTCTACTTTGTTATGCGGTACGCTCGGTGGTACTGTAAACCTTTCGTCGATTTTGTGGGCTGTAGCCACGGAGGTTTGTTATGATTCTGAGCCCCTTTTATCAGCAGTCGAGCTTCAGCCGTTCAAACGAGCGAGTTGGCAGTTCCGGAGTGACAACAGATGAGATCCCTCGCGGTGCGCATGCTGGTCGCTATTGTGTATTGTTCGTGCGGTTTGCATGACCTTCTAAGTCTGTGTGCCATGGGTTCCTTTATCTTAGGAAACTGTTTAACGATACAATTAAATCTATTTCAGTATTTGTTTTGATTTAATAGTCACAGTAGCACGAATCTGACTGCTTACAGTCGCAGGTTTTGAGAAAAGCTGAACACCTTGGTTACAAGCTTGAACGCGATTCACAGTCGCGGCCATTTATAATTCAGTTCGTCTGTTGACATGATATGTTGGTGAAGATTGCCTGCTAGTATTTATCTGAAGTCGTCAGTGTTGTAAACATGGCGGCAGATAATTTAAAGGTGTTGCAGTATGTAATATACGTCTTCAGATTGACAGAAACGGAAGAAATTACGAGGAAAAGTTGATATCAGTGTCGTCTGATCAGTGGTAAATCTTTTTACACACGACCGCGACCCCAGCCTGAGACTATAAAGTATTCACACGGGATTCGCAGCAGGTTACAAAGATTCTCGGTCGAATTTGTACTAAAAGATGCTGGTAGAATTGTGCATCTTCCTTATCAACCGTGTAGCAATTTTATATTTCCGTCTTTCAGTGCCGTACAAATACCATTAACTCGTGTGACGGTTTGCTTTTGTTTTCAGTTATGTGATAATGATTTCCTTCAGTTCCGTCCTGTGGATTGATATTGAATGTGGATAAAACAGCAACTGAAATAGAAATGAGCTTTTGAAGGGTCATACCGGCCCACCACTATCGGGGTTAATAATTCATGCGACGACTTCAATCCGCTGACAGGTTCTTTGCTCCACTCTTCCAAACGTCGAATTTCACAAATGGACATTAGTGAATAATTTTGATTTAAAATTTGGTTTAAACCCAGTTTAAAGGTCATTTTTATATTCCGATTGGTGTTACCGAGCAAACCGTTATAAAGAACAGTGCAGATGAACACTCTTTATTTATAAACTATGTCAATTGTACACTTAAAATCACATGCTGTGTCAGTGAGTGTCTTATTCGACAGAGCAACTTATCGGATTTAGGTCAGTAATACGTTATTTATTTTGTGATAACTAACTTAGTTTTTTAGTTCATTTGTTCTCTTGATTATAGACAAATCTGTCTGTAAGAAATTCATCTGCTTGTAAGACATTTCTCTTAAGCTATTACATTTTCAAATTAACTGACATTGTAAGTCCCAGTCTAAATAGAATAATTTATTACATGTAATTACAGTATTCGTTTAGAGTGATTGTTGAAAACATATTTAGTTGAATAGTGAAATGAAAATCTTTGTGTTTGTCTTAGTTTTATCTTTATTTTAGTTTGCTTTTTTCGTGTGCAAAGATCAAGATTTTATCCACGTTTATCGAACAAGAAATATCATATGATTATGAGAGTGTTATATGTTAGAAAGAGTTGAAACACCGGCCGATCTGATAACCGACGTGTTTCAGCCTCAGGGTGTCAACAAATATTGCATTCCCTTTTCCTGCGGAGTATTTATAAAGTGTTTTGTTTGTTTATGTCAGAAACTACTATGCACACTTTCTATATAAAGAACAGCTGAAGGAATAGGCTGGATTTCTCTCAGCCACCTACAGATGTTGTTTCAAAATACTGTTGATGTATGTTGATATGTGTCGATTGCGGCTAATTTAGTCCCTGTGCGTGACCCGTGTCAGACCTCTGAGCTGCGCTGATATAAAAATGACAAGAGTAGATGAACACGTCCATTAAATCAGCAATCTGGCAGGTTCATTTCCTCAACCGTTCTGGATGTATTAAAACACGGCGATAACTAGGTGCGGGGTCTTGCACGCTTTCTTTCTTTTTGGGCCAGTGTGCCACAATAGTAATCACTTAACCTTTGTGTTTATACAATGGTCAATGCTGAGCCGTTCTCGTTGTTAGATGGGAGCACGTTCTCGCAGGTTTAGAACAGTTCACATCCCAAGAAACAGCTATTATTATTATAAAGTTAAGGAATTTTAGACTGCATGAAATTTCCTATTTGTTATACAGTGCGGGGGTGGGGTGAAGGGGGTGAGCAGACAGAGACTGAGAGAGCCAACGGATGAGCTGATTATTTGGGAAACGAGTATCAATGAGGGAAGTCTACGTTTTATCAGTGATTTTGTATCTATATAAGCTGACACTGCATTGTTATGATTTAAAAGTAATTGGGAGTTATGATGCTGGAGAAGGCCAGGAGTTGGAAACCATCGTAAGCGTACCGAGGCTCTGCAAGGGAAGTTTTGTAATCAGCAGTGATGAGGGGCGAAATGTGGGGCGGGGGAGGCAGGGCAGGGACTTATAAGGGGAACCGGAAAGAAATTTGTGTAATGATATTAAATAGACTATTAGACCTATATAACCTGGGGGATCGTACAATTGGGGGGGGGGAGGCAGGGCAGGGACTTATAAGGGGAACTGGAAGGAAATTTGTGTAATGATATTAAATAGACTATTAGTATTAGACCTATATAACCTGGGGGATCGTACAATA
>JANVCK010051118.1:7487-20862 GCA_026546655.1 Epizoanthus illoricatus | reverse complement strand
GTTGATGTTTGTATTTCATTGTCTAAGCTCTCTCTGTTATAATGTTTCTCTGGTGCGCCTAAGATTTCTAACTGTGCGCCTACGATTTTTGGCCGTGCGCCTAAAATTTTAGTCGTGCGCCTAAAATTTTAGAACTGGGAGCACAAGTGTTCCCTAAATAAAAAACGAGCTTGGAGCCCTGATTCCAGATCTTAAATTACTTGAAGTGATTGCTGCATCTTCACCTCTTTTAGTCCTTTTTCTACATAGCACCGAGACAGGCAAACGTACAGACACACACAGATGTTACACATGCAGACACACAAACTTACAGAAGCAGACATGCAGACATATAAACTGAAAACCGAGAGAAACATTACGACGTTCATGAACATTTTAACAATACGTTCCCGTTTGAAGTTCTTGCAAATACAGTATGCTCTGGATGTTTGGTTGACGTCTCGATGGTTGTTATTCACCACAGCAAAAGAGGAGGAGGGGGGTGGGGAGGAAGAATTTCTTTACTATTAAGAATTCTCTCTTCCCGCCCACTTTATTCCTGATCTTAATATTCCATGGAGTGATTGCTACATCTTCACCTCTTTTAGTCCTTTCTTTATAGCACCGAGATAGGCAGACATAAATAATAATAATAATAATTATAATAACAATAATAATAATAATAATAATTAACATTTATAAAGCGCAAATTACATGAATATATGTTCAGAAGCGCTAAACAGACACACACTGATGTTTCGTTTAACTTTAACTTTAAAAATGCTAATTACACGCAAACAAACTTACTGAGACGGACACACAGGCAGATAAACTGAAAATCAAGGCTTAAAAAACAAAATAATTCAGAGATATAAAGTTTAATCAGAAGGAAGGTCACAGATAAATCTATTTACTAATAACTATTGATGAGAATATTAAAATATGATCAAACATCACTAAACACGGAGAATCGGATAAACGGTTGTCATTAACAACAGCTAACAAGTTGGTGACTGGCTGTGTTCCTATTTGTTTACTTACGAGCAAATTCTGTGAAATGAAGCAGAGACAGTACGTACAGTGAGTCACTTCCTAATTAAACTTTGATATGGATCTTTTGCAACAATCCAAAGCTACAAAACGACAAATTTATTAAATTGCATGAAAGGATAATACGCAATCATTAGCTTGTACGGGTTGCGATGAGATTCTTTACTAGACGAAATAAAGTAAAGGCTAGTTTCCATACATCGGTAATCATCACCGATCATCGGGGATGCTACCATCCCGGATCTCCCCGATCATCGCCGACGATTGACGATCATTGCCGATAATCTGCAAAAAAACTATTATACGAGCAAGGCATATAACAATTTCTGTCATCCTATAGCATTTTCGTTCAGTTTGTATTAGTTTGGTTCTTTTAAAATTGGGCATTCGGGTTTCTCGACGCCACTAACAAAGAAGAAGAAAAAGGTGATAACGGAGCAATGATTCTCTGTCTAAACTGGCAGCCATCTTGATTGAATAGCTGTGACTTCCTTCAGAAGGTTAAAGTTTTATCTCCAATGGTCGGTCATGATCGGCGATTGTCGGCGATGAACGGGGACGTTACCATCCCTGACGATCGGCGATGATCCCCATATATGGAAACCAGTTTTAACGCGTATTATGCAAAACAATAATTTATGAAAGATTCTTGATGACGCATTGTACAAACCATTCACTAAAGCATGCATTGCTCTCTCTTATTGTTTGGATTCATGGAACCAGTTCCATTTTCGTTTCTCAAGTGGCGAATAGTAAAATTACTGATCTTGCGAAATTTTACGTGACTATACGAAAACACCACAGAAATATCTGTCACACGATTTTGACACAACCAAAATCCCATACATTTCTTTATATCTATTATATCTATTCTTCCGATGGACATTTCCCGGTAGTGTTTCGGTGTACACGGCATATATAACACTTGACTAACACTTGATTCATTTGTCTACAAACGTAATTTGAGAAGATAAGCATAAAACATGACGCCGTACAAGATTGCCTCATATCACTCACCAAAGTACGGCAGAACGTTCAGTGTTATATACTGGGTAGTCTTGTCATCAGTGTTAAATGTCAGCTGACCACTTGTACTGCCTTGGAAATCATCAGACAGGGCACCAGTGGAAGGAGGCAGCCTCAACAACCGCCAGTTCACCTGGTTTGACACATAAACAACATATACTTCATTAGCTGGGTTCACTCTAGAGATTGCGAATTCGTCTCAAGTGAACTTCAGATACACTTAGGGTGTGAACGGCAAATGGGCCGTACTTTAGATCTACTTTGTTGCCATAGAGAGGTGTTCAATTCAAAGGAACCAAAGTGCACTTCCAAGTATGGTTTGTAGTTACTTGAGTGCAGGCCAATCAATGTAAAGAATACAGATTTGTTAAACAACAATTCAAGTTTGCAACAAGGGTCGGTCTAGACTTGTCTGGAGCCGGTTTAAGTCATTTCGTGAAGTAGGTCTCAAGTTCATTTGGCTTGCATCAGCAAGTACACTTACATCGTACTTTACTTCTACTGTGAACCCACCCATTACTACTGCTACTTTTCTTGCGGGCATAAGTTACAGAAATTACTTACACGCGTGCTGTGCACGTAGTGCTTACGTAGTGGGTGCATATTGTATACATGTATACTGCGCTCCGTATTACACGCGTATTGATACACCCGTATACTGCACTTTAAATAGGAAAGAAGTCACGTATATACTGATGTTGAAATATTGATTTCCAGCCTTCATTGTGATAGTGTTCAAGTTTCTACTACTCTTGAACGTTACTTAGAATTATTCTCAAACAATGAAGTATAAGTTTGCTGATCAAACGAGTATCAGAGGATTGGTTTAAAGACATGTCTCACAAATCAAGGTGTCAAACAAACTGTTAAAGATAACAATGCTTTTAAGGGTACCTTCCACTTCCCGGGACAAGCCAGTAAAGTGAAAGCGAACGACACTGAGAGGATCTGCGTTAAAATATTCATCCCGCATGTATCCCGAATACGGGGCCAGTCTGACACTCTAGCGGGAACAAGGGCTGAAAACTGCTGCATTAACTTGAGAATTGACTGCCCGGGCTGGCCATACTTCTGCCATGCAAAGCACCCTCAGAAAGAATGCTAACAAACAATAGCTCCTTCCTTTCCAAACGGCCATGGAATTTTATACTTACATATCCAGCCTGCAACATTACAAAAGGATGGCTCTTATTAATTCGTTACTGTTTCCTAAGCAACTGCAGTAAAATGTCTAGATAGAATCCATCAAAGCTAATTTCGAATAATCTGACGAAAATAAAGTAAATGTGAACAGCATCTCCTGGCTGGCAGCATGCTAGGCGTCACAAGAACAAATTAGACAGAGAAGCAGATCTTCCTCACGCCCCATTTTTCTTTTCCACCACCATTTTCTTTCACACTTGTTTTATTGGTCACTTCAAAAAGCGATACCCAATAATCACAGAAGTACTCAAGAATCTCACCTGTATCTGGTTCTGTGCCCCTCCTATCCTTGCCACACCAAACTTGAACTGCGATGAGGTGTTAGGATTACTTATCACAAGTGACGTGTCATTCACAAACCCAAACAGCCCTTGGGGGTTGTCACTGGTTTCTATGGTAACGGCCACGCTTTTCTTGGCCCCTAACTTAGCACCGTTAGTGGCGGATATCAGCTCTACAGTGAAGGTCTCGCGCTGTTCTGGGATGATATCATCCAGTATTGGAATTCTCAGTTGTGCCTGGCTCTGGCCTGCGCTGAACATAACCCGACCTCTGGAGATGTTGAAGTCTTGCCCATAATGAGCTGTTCCATTGGTTACTTGATAGAGAGCGTCTACTTGAAGCAAAGTCCCGCCTGGTTGAACAGAGTTTTCACATTAGCTCGTAAAACAGAACTAGTTGCTTTTAACGGTTACAGCAAATAAAATAAGGAAAAATACCGCAATCAAGAACTAGTGAACACTTGTTTTCTAGAAATCATTTCTTAGATTTGATGTCAGTAATCTACATCAAAATGTAAACAGTTCTGTCCAAGAACACGGAATGGCAACGGAAATCAAAAGTGAAATTTAGTCAACCGCATTTTTCCAGTTTTGTTCCAAAATTAAGGACATTCTCTCGTTTGATTATGGAAAAATGTGTCCTGTGACTTTGGAAATTCTTCAGCTGAATACATGTCATCTCTAACCGGGTCAAAAACAATTACCATAACTCGATGAAAAACAGTGAATTTTTTTGAAGAAAACGTTTGAAGATACACCACAGTGACTGGAGTTAATTAGGCTTAGGTTTTGGCCAAAACAACACATGTGACAACAATTTACACTCGCGTTGATGGCTTAATGCAAACACACTAAATGTTTTTTATTATTGAGCAATGACCTAGTGTTTCATGAGAATCGCGTGCATCTCTGAGACGTACAGTTGCGAACTACATGTATTATCCTTAACTCTTGCGTTATGTGTAACGTGGACGAATGGGAACCCTATCAGCACTAGAAAGGGTCGAAAACCTTTTCCTCTCCGTGAGCTTAATCAGAAGTGAAGCTTCAGTTATAGAATCATTAAGATACCTTTTCTCTCCAAGTCCAGCACAACCACTCCATCCCTCTCGCTTGCAATCTTAGTTGTCTCCTTGAACTCAATAGTTCCTCTGGCATCATCGTTCTCAACAATGGTGACGTTCACAACAGAATCTGCGCCGATTCTTGGCGGAATATCTATCTGTATCCCGTTCACTGTGCTGTAGTTCATTTGCCGTGTAGGGATCAGATGCACATCCAGCAAACGGACAGTAATCAGTTCCGACAGCTCAGGTTCGGAGTCTTGTAGAATGATGATTGTAATTGTCTTCGAGGCTTCGTCATTGTTGAAAGACAACTCTGTCAAGTAAAGGTAAAACTTTGCTTAGTCTAGATAACTAAATCAGTTCTGGTATGTCAGCGAGACCACTATACTGGAAATTTAAATATTCATTGCCTTTTTTGTGTTCATCATCAGAGAGGTTAAGCTCTGACATGCTAGTTGCAACCACAGACAAGTGTAGTATTAGCATGTTTCGATCACATAGCTGACATAATTATTATTATTATGCAGAAACATATGCTAATATATGCTAATATATCACATCATTGCCTTTTCTCAGTAATACAGTTGGGGGTCGTACAGTTCATTGCATACTTCTGTGGGCTTCCGCACAATTTCAAATAATTTCTCACGATTTATCCGCTGGATAGCGCTATCCATCCTTTGAACAACCGCAGCCTGAACTCTAAATATATCTTTGTGACTAAACATTACAGATACCTCTTTTTTGCACTTATCTCCTTCAACTGTTACTTAATATACACAAATGCAAGAAATGGAGACCAAATCTAAAAATGTCTTCCTCGTCTAACAACTACCACTTGATCTCACTGTCTGCTCGTACTACATACCCTGACTGCCTTGCAGCCGGTAGTCCCTCCCCGCAGTTGCTGTACTTGACTCCACACTAAAGTTCAGAGCCAGTCGACCCGTTATCCCGTGCTTGCGGCGAACAGTGAGCACAACGTTACTTGCATCCTCCGAGACATTCCGCGCCAGAGGCGGGTCAAACTCCAGCACGCCGTACGGGTCATCGCTAGCCGCGACTGTTATGATGGCAGACTTGGCTGATGTATCGAGGTCAACATCGGTTACGGACGTTATATCAAACGTGAATACTTCCATTTCCTCAGGTCTGCTGTCTTCCAATACCTAAAGAAATTACAAAAAACGTCTTATTCCCTATCTTTTCTCAGTATTTTCATCATTCCCCATCATTACTTATCACTGACTATCATTTCCAATCATTGTCTATCATTCCCCATCATTTTTTTATCAATCCCTGTCACTAACTACCATTTCCCATCATTCTACATCATTTTCCATTAATCCCTATCACTGACTATCATTTTCTACCACTGTCCATCATTCTATACCAGTGCCTATCATTCCTCATCATTTTCCATAAATCCCTCTCAGTTCCTATCATTTTCTATCATTCGATATCATTACCTACCATTCCCTATCATTTCCCATCATTCCCCTTTATTTCCCATCATTCCCCATCAATCCTTATCAGTTCCTATCATTTTCTATCATTCGATATCATTCCCCATCAATTCCTATCAGTTCCTATCATTTTCTATCATTCGATATCATTAACTATCATTCCCCATCATTTCCCATCAATCCCTATCAGTTCCTATCATTTTCCATCATTCGATATCATTTCCCATCATTCCCCATCAATCCCTATCAGTTCCTATCATTTTCTATCATTCGATATCATTAACTACCATTCCCCATAATTCCCCATCATTCCCCATCAATCCCTATCAGTTCCTATCATTTTCTATCGTTCGATATCATTACCTACCATTCCCCATCATTTCCCATCATTCCCCATCAATCCCTATCAGTTCCTATCATTTTCTATCATTGCCTACCATTCCCCATCATTTCCAATCAATTCCTATCATTTCCTATCATTCGATATCATTACCTACCATTTCCCATCATTCTCCATCGTTTCCCATCAACCCCTATCAGTTCCATGCATCAGCTACTGATGTGCTCGCAGATGAGGCTACATCTGCTTCTAAATTACTGGGACTGACCTGTAACACAACTCTGTGATGCTCTTCGCCATCTGCAAAAACAACAGATCCAGATGTGGCATTGAACGTGTTTCTTGCTGCTTTTGTTTTTGGAATGTTGTCCTTCTTTATGCTCCAGACCACAGTGGCCTCGCCAAATCTGCCCACCTGACGAAGAATGCTAGAAATAACACAAACAAGATGGGTTTACATGTGTTGCATATGCTGTAATATAAAGATGCTATTTTGTCTACAACAATAAGTTATAAAGAAACAAAAAGTCTGAGTACATTACCTTACCATGACATAACCGTGAAAATTTTCAGTCTTCGAAGGTCATCCTCGACATTAACTTTTAAAAACCATCTTACAACTTATCTTTTTAATATTTTTATAGACAGTAGTTCTTTATATTTTACTCTTACATAGGTATTTTGCAGGGGGCTTTATTTATTTTCATTTATTTTTATTTTATTATTATTATTATTATTATTATTATTATTATTAAATGAAACTTACATACAGTTTTACTTTTGTACGGTCTAGAATTGATATACAAAATAATAAGGATTTCTAAAAATCAACCCATTACTATTGATATCTTTTTGCCGATAAAGTTTATAAATGACAATGATAAAATTAACTTTTTATGTAAACAAATCTTTTCGAACTATGTGGTCATCAGTGGGTAATAAAAACTGCGATAAAGTCAAAGCTTTATATGTAAAGAAAAGACGGGTGAGGTTGAGTTGTTGCATTACTGAAATTATTCCCATAGGGAAGACGGTTAATAGGAAGGCTTGAACTTATCACACACCATCGAGAACTAAGCCACGTTCACAGGCTTGAACTTATTTGTAGAGGACATAGTGACGTTCGGCAGTAACAAGGGCTTCTCACATGCCCTTAAGAGCCAAGCCAAGCACGCGCAAGACTAACATTTATTCTCACAATAAAGAACCTTACAACAAGGACTCAAGTCACACTAGACCATCACAGAATGAAATGTCACTGCTTTATAATGCCAGTATCCTCTTAACAATAGCTAACCTCCCAGGAAAGGACATGTGGAGAAAGGTCAGGCAAAGCGACAAACAAGAAAAACTGATTTATTTTCCACATCATATGACCCTTACCCCCCGCGCACCTAGAACCCAGGCCCCCGCTGGTGCATAAGAAAAACATTGCGCTATGTCCATCACTAACGCCTAATTCTGTTGTGCTACAGGATTAATACTTACGTAATGATAAATAACTGTGACTCCCTAACCAGCAGGTTTCTAGTGGCAGCTGCAATACTGATCACGCCCATAGCGTTATCATTCGCCGGTACAAACAGCTTTGCGCTCTTGGTCCTGCTGTCCAATGACCCGCCATTTGTGACACTAACAAGTTCACACGTGAACTGCTCCTGACCCTCCGGTAAACTGTCATTCACAGCACTCACTTCTACGAACTGGGACGTCACACCCTGAGAAGAAGTTGACGAGAAAGTTCAAAATATGAATAAATAGATGAATCAGTCAATCAATCAACCAACAAATGGATGGGTTGGTGATGGGTGGAAGGATGAGAAGACAGACTGAAGAACAAGAGAGTGAGTGAGTGAATGAGTGAGTGAGTGAGTGAGTGAGGAGTGAGTGTGTGAGTGAGTGCGCGAGTGAGTGAGGAGTGAGTGAGTGAGTGAGTGAGTAAGTGGGTGAATGAGTGAGTGAGTGAGTGAGTGAGTGAGAGTGAGTGAGAGGGTGAGTGAGTTAGAGAGTGAGTGAGTGAGGAGTGAGTGAATGAGTGAGCGAGCGAGTGAGGAGTGAGTGAGTGAGTGAGTGAGTGAGTGAGTGAGTGAGTGACAAACAGAAACAAAAACAAACTCAATCACCTCTCCAAATGTCAGTGTTCCATTGAAAGGAGTGATACCGTTACTTGCACTGGGAGTTACCCTCCAGTAAACCCATACTTCTCGGAAAGACCCCTTTCTTCTAACAACTACCAATTGGATCTTGTGGCCCTCGTGTACGATGTTGTCATTCTTAGATGCATTCCAGAATCTGCAAGAGATGAACATTTTGTGAGATGGCAATTTTCTGTTGGTTGCCCAATAAAGTCTTTATACACCGCAAGACTGATCAAGAACAGTCACAATTCAGGCTCCCTTCCACACATATACGTCTTGGTTTGAAAACGGAACTTTTGAAAACGTGTTCGTGTGGACAAGGGAGAAGGCTGTTCTCCGTTTTCACTCCGTGTGGATTCTCTATTCTCGCATTTTCAATAATGCATCCTGATTCTGAGGGGTAGGTGTCTATATCAAATTGTTCTGATCTCTACAAGTAAAACACTGTTTACCATTGCATTACCCCCAAAAGCATTAGTAACAAACGTTGCATACGGGACTGCTCACTGAATCTCACTCCCAAACACAATGCAAACACGTACCCAAAGACACCGTAAGGTTCATCGTTTGCGGCTATGATGACATTCACTTTATTCCTGGCGCCAATTCTGGCTGCATTCACAGGTTTCGTCATACGCACAAAAAACTCTTCCATCACTTCCGGTGTGACATCATCTGTGATGTTAATGTTGAGCACTGCTGATGTCACACCATCTGCCAATGTCACGGACCCACTCGATGGTGAGTAGTCGGCAGTGCTAGCTGGAGTATAAGAACCGGAAGTAACTGGGCTTACTATGTACTGGAACCCAGTCTCCCCTGCAGTGCTTCCGGTCCGGACAACTCGTAGGCTTAATGATCCCACACTTTCATTGACACGAATTGCATTGAGGGAAGGATTCACTTGTGCCGCTATATCAAAGTTTAATTCGCCTCTCGTTCGGTTGGTGCGCACAATGACAAGTTCCACCAATCGTCTGAGTGGAGAAATCCTTGGAGAGTTGGATACCATTGATGACGTCACTGAACCAGCGTCTAATGTCACAGAGGTTAGGTTCACAAAGAAGATCTCGTTCTTTTCCGTAGAACTGTCCTGTTTATCAACGAGGAAAATCAAAGACATTTCAGTTGACTGTTTCCATCTCTAAGCTTTTGCCATCTGTTTCTGGTATAGTTTGACGTCTGTTTATGACTGTTCTGTCTTTCTGTCTAATCCTTGCTTTTTGAACTTCTCTATTGCGCAAGACAATCTGTATGTTTCCCTGTCTGCCCGTCTTCATGTCTGTCTGTCTGTCTGTCACCTCTCGTTTGTTTGTTTTCTATTTGTTTATTCTATCTCGGTGTGTCTGTCTCAGTCCCTAAAGTTTGTGTGCTGCCAACTCGCGTTCTTTGTTTCTCAACTTCCGCTCTGTCCTACTCGTACTGGTGTGCATCTCCGTACCACTTACAACATACATCCCCACACAATACTTACATATAGAATATCGATAGTAATGGTAGTTGAGTTTGCTCCTTCTGGTAATCTGACCACGCCCTTCTTGGGAACATAGTCCACCCCAGGTATGGCAATCTTTTCATTGGAGTTGGCCACTGCCTGGGCCTGGACGGTCTCATATGACACACTCACTCCACCCATCAGCCCAGGCTTCCTCAACACTGTTAAGTGAACGGTCCTGTTCTGTGTGACGTTCTCCTGGGACAGCACAAGTGTGTTCTCCCATTCGATGACTCCATGAGGCTCGTCGTTAGCTGGGATTACAAGTAGTGCCGTTGACTTGGCAGTGTTGAGGACTGCGCCTCGGTTTGGACCAACAGCACCTGTGTCTGTCAGCTGCAAAAGCCTTCACAATACAGAGACGTCTTAGGAAATATAGTATTCTATATTGCCAGTACTGTATGCAGTTCACATTTCTGTCAACTGATTACAGGCATCCCCACTCGCCACCTCCCGAACCACCTGTGTCTGTCAGCGGCAAATGCATTCAGAATACAAAGACATCTTAGGAATATTTACCTTCTACACCATCAGTACTGTTGTCAGCCCTGTTGACAGACATGTCTGACTGATTGCAATTCCTCCACCCCATAATTTTCAAAACGGTTCACCAGTTTTCTCTGAAACTTGGTGAGAATTATCTTTAACCAGGACTCACTCAGTCTCTCTCCCTCCCTCCCTCTCTTGCCCTCCATCCCTCCCCATCCCTCTCTTGCTTTCCCCCCCTTCTTTTGCTGCACCCCCCTTCCTCCCTCCCTCTCTTCCGCTCGCTCTCTTCCTCTCTTCCTCTCGCTCTCGTTCTCTATGGCTCTCACCTTGTATAGTTTCTCAATATATCGATCTTTTCGGTTTATATATTACCATTTTCTCGCAAGCACTATACTAGATACCGCATAATGAAATAGTTCAACTCTAGCTGATTACCAGTATGGCCACTCACTTGATGAAAATGTACTCGTCAAGTTCTGGTAGCGCATCCTTGTGAACAGTAATGGGTATGTCAACTCGTCCCACGCCATCACTGAACACAGCCTGGCCTGAGGTCGGAGAGATATCACCGGCGCTGTAGTTTCCTGAGGCATTCCATGAAACCACCACCCGACCAAACGTTCCCTGTTCTCTCAGGACTGTGAACTTGACGACTGTATCTGTGTCAAGCTCACGCTGTACCTATAACGATTGAACCTGTAAATGTAATCCTTATATACTCCGACGATTACACAAGGTTAGCGCGTTATTTATTTTAATTATTCTGTTTTTATCCTGAGGGGAAAGGGACACTACTACAGCTTTCCCTAATTACAACATTTGTAGGAGGGGTGACAGACCATCCACAAGGGCGTGGTTACTTTAAGTCCCTCGAAAGAAGTTCGAGACACTAGACCACCGGCTTAATGTCCCTGCCCACGACGGTGTGGCGAACGAAGGTCGCACAACTTCAACCGTCGGCAAGGCTAGGGATTGAACACGAGACCTTCTAGTTGGGAGACTGAACCAACCACGCTCATGCATACTTGTCATTCCAGTAAAATAAACACGTTAGCTCCTACCTCACGACCTTGTAGTAACTACTTACAAATAAACGGCAAACGTGAAGGTGCATCTGAACCACAGTTTACTTTTCAAGTACTGACTCTTAATACCTATCCTGCTGAGGATTCAAGCGACAGAATTTCATTTCCTCTTAAATTCTAGGAAACCAACAAAACACAATGCAACGCAGTGCAACGCGCAACACAGCATAACACAGGCAGCATAACAGCACAAATACTTCTACTCATCAAGCACTGCGAAATGAATGGTTATGTTATGGGTCATCATGAACTGGTTGAAAAGGTACAACGCTTTTTTTAGTAATATCCAAAAGCTGCCTATCAACCCCCCAAAAGCATTTGGTCCCTTGAGACAATAAATGAACATTACCAGCTAACTTATTTGTTTACTTACAACCTTAAAGTTATTAATTTTAACCAATGTGATATTCTTGCAGATCTCTACAACAAGAACAACACTGGCATTGGCTTAGAAATAACTTGGCACAACAAAAGCAAAACGTTAGAAAAACATAAAAAAATAACACCAAAGTACCTTCTTCAGCGAGTTGGCGGAAAATTCTACTCTTCCATGGGCGTTGTCATTGGACAAAATAGTGACAGTCAGTTCCTTGTTGGCCCCTAAGACAGCGTTCCCTGAAGCGTTGGTGAGCACGATTTTAAAGGACTCGTCCTTCTCGGGGGTGGTGTCGGGAAGGATTGTCAAGTCTAGTTCCAACTCTCTTTCACCGTTCTCAAAGATTAGCTGCCCACGTCTGCAAAGAAACAGAAAATGTGACGAATAAATAGTATGACATTTAGGATAAATGTGTTCCATGAAATCTGATTATAGTCATTAGAAAATGTACAATAATATTTCACATAAAAACAGAAAACAACTCTTATATCACGTAACACAATGTGGTGATGCGTATTTCAAATATTTATCTGTTTATTGGATAGTAACTATACACCGCACAGTACCATTGCAAGGGTGTAACATTGCAATCACACAGAAATACGTACCTACCTATCAATCTACATACATATATACACGTATATACATGTACAAACACATATACATGCATGCATCAATTAATAAATCCCCTCTCAATTAAATGCATCTCTCAATTAAACACCCCCCCTCCTCCATTCGGACCTCATAAAAGCGAAAAAATGCCCCTGGCGTTTAATCGAGTAAATACCATATGTGGCAAGTCAGGGTTGCCACAGATCTTACATCTCAATATTGAACGGCTTTCCCACGACTTTTCCGTGACTAATTATAAAATTCCAGAACAAGAAATAACGTTCTAGGGGGTTCGGGGTAATGCTCCCCCGGAAATGTTTTAAAATATCCGTTCTCTGAAATGGAATTTACTGCATTTTGGAGTGTTTTCACATTACATTTCATTTCTCACGTTCTTACAAAAACATTCCATGATTTTCCATGACTTTGACCATGGTCTGGAAGTTCCATGACCAAAATCAAAATTCCATGACTTTTAACCATGGTCTGGAAATCAAAATTCCATGGCTTTTGACCATGGTCTGGAAATCAAAATTCCATGACTTTTGACCATGGTCTGGAAATCAAAATTCCATGACTTTTGACCATGGTCTGAAAATCAAAATTCCATGACTTTTGACCATGGTCTGGAAATCAAAATTCCATGACTTTTGACCACGGTCTGGAAATCAAAATTCCATGACTTTTGACAATGGTCTGGAAATCAAAATTCCATGACTTTTGACCACGGTCTGGAAATCAAAATTCCATGACTTTTGACAATGGTCT
>JANVCK010051007.1:0-12629 GCA_026546655.1 Epizoanthus illoricatus | reverse complement strand
ATAATTATGACCTAACTAATAAAAATTAAATCAATAAGTTAAAAACACTGTTAAATTAATTAAGTTTGCTTTTAAAGTTACAAAAAGATTTAGCTAAAACAGTGTCGCTCGGTAACTTGTTCCATTCTGAAATCGTTCTCGGAAAAAAGAAAATCTAAATTCTAGCCAATCAAGAGAGTGTTTGTGTTCACATTTCAAAACTCATGTTTGCATGCTTTCGTGTGCATGTCGTTGGTCTGAACAGTAAAACCACAATGAAAATGGAATAGACTAGTTTCACAGTATGCTTCATTTTTCATGTACAAAGGTTTCAAATCGAGGCTCTGGAAAATTTCGTTTTTCACGAATGACTGAGCTTTATTCCCCAGAGCCTCGACTTGAAATCTTTGTATGTGGCAAAGGAAGCATCTATCAAAACTGAACTATTAATGCTACTGAAGATGATGATGATGATGATGATGATGGTGATGACGATGACGATGATGATGGTGATGTTCAATGGGGTTTGGAATTGAAACGGTTTGTTGATAAACATTATGTAAGTAAAAATTCACCAATAGAAGTACTGATACTATTAATAATAATTTCTTTAAACAATTATTAATCTAAGTGTCTTTATGTTTTAAAATAAACCAAAATTTGCGATTTATAATACCAATCAATCGATTTAAGAGATATTCTACATATATGCTAAAAGAATGCGTTAAAAATATTTCGTTTAAAGGTTTTGGCGAAGAAAAACGTTTTCATGGCTTGTTTGAAGGAACTGGTCATGATACTTTCTAATACACAAATATACAATATTCAGGAAAATACTAGTCAAATATATACAGAGGCCCCAACAGACATGTACATTGTGGTAAATACGAAATAGGCGTACGTTCCAAATTAATCAACATAATCAACAATTAACACGACTCAGTTCAACGGCTAATAATCACAAATCCCTGTATTTAACAGCTATGATAAGACAATGTAGAAGTAATTAAACAGAAATAATTGCATCGTGTTCGATCTGACTAACCATCCACATATATAGTGCATTACCTGTCGCAATATTCGTCAGTAATGACAGGACAAGAATCCCCAAATGCAACATTGAATTCGCTGTTAAATTATCCTTGTAAAGTACAAATAACAATTGTTTAATTAACAAATGTACGATAGCTTTTCGTTGTATCTACTCTTATAAACCACGTTCTTCGCCATCGACTGGTCAAAATGTTGTGGATTCGACACAAGGCGCAACAAATTTTAACCATGAGATGGTAGAAAAAGTGGTCTATAAGAGTACATACCACGGAAAACTATCGTAAATTTGTTTATTACAACAAGAAACTCATAAATAGTCAAACTTACCTGCTGTTTACGAGCGTGTGAATTCTTGCATGTATTCTTTTTGATGATGGTTTTCAACCAATCAGAAAGCGAGAATATGATGACATGTTGTAAAATATTACTTTACTTAGAGTTTTTGGTCTGGTGAAGAAAACGCTTCTTCAATCAAAGTAATTTGTTACTACTTAACTCATTAGAAAGCTATAGTTATTCATCACTGCCAATATCTCTATCTTTGTTTTATTGGTAACAAAATCAAAGAAGAAATGGGTGTTATGTAAAATCCTAGACAAAAAAAACCAAAATGCAATTATGAATAGAGAAAAGTAGAAGGACGTGTAATTTGATTCGTATCTAAAACAGAACTACAAACCCTTTTTTAGTCTTTAACCTGCGAACGGCCAGGGAGACAAATTGATCCCCCCAAAGGGTTTTCGACCTACATTTTTTTCTATAAAGCAATTGTCATGAAACATTCTGTGGCTGTAGCCTAATAAATAAGACATCGTTTGACACTAATTAGATGACATCAGCTTTCATAATTTATGCACAATAAATTATGCAACTTAGAACTTGCTTCAGGATATTACTAAATTTTGTAAAAAAATGTGGCTTTGACTAAGAAATGTAGGTTTGTTTCATTTATTTTGTTAGTTTTGCCCACAAAACATTGTTTTTTAGCTTTTTTATTTGTTTTGCTAAGAATTGATCAACATTTCAAAAATTGAAAAATCAAGGATGGCGGTCAAGAAGACGAACGTTCATTTTGAAATGTTGTTACCATAGCAACACTAATTAAGCAATGCATGATTGTTACCATGGAAGCTAATGAGCTAGGTCTATGCTAATCGCATGCCATATACCAAGTCTTTATCTTTTTCCATATGGGGGTCCGATTGACTCTGCCCCCGAGGATTAAACCATTCCCCACTTTTCACATTTGTTTAGTATATGGATTTTATAACTTTCTAGGAATTTCGTTGATCGCTATTTACTGGTGGGGAAGATAATTCGAATGGACGAGGATTAATAGGCAGTGGGACTTAGATTGAATAACATCCCATCTAAATTTACCTTAGCGACCCTTCATTATTTATCGTGCAGGGGGGGCAGGAAGAGAAATTGGGGGAGCTTGAAAATGTTTTGGGAGTGTGAAGGGGGGCTTTGAAATTTTAGAGCGGGAGTTCTGAAATTTATTTGTCTTGGCTGCCTTTGAAGGGGAGGGGGCCTTGAAAAAACTTTAACCTGATTTAAGTTCTCCTCCTATCCCCCTTCCATGATAAATAATGAACGGTCCCTTAGAATATCTGCTATACTGGGTTTGAGTTAGTTCAAACATAATTGGAGTGGGTTATTTGTTAATGTTTACCCAGCTTCAATTAAAGTTGTAGTGGATCAATAAATGCTATTTTATTACTCCCCAGTAGATTTAAAGGGCAGGTTGTATATCCCAGCATCGTCAATATCAATTATTGTTACATAGGACAATTGTCCAGACAGACGTTTGAAGCCAAGACGCCCGTCTAGACTCCAAATCTCTACACTGCTATAGAGCATCTAAACATATCATTTGTTTTTTATCTCCATAACGAAGGTTAGCACATATTGACAACCTAAGTATTTACAAAATGGAACATTTGCTAGTTTATAGTGAATTGAAACGAGGCAGAGCTGATATATTCGAAATGGAGCGTTTGTTCTTGCCGTAGTACACCTACACCGGGATGTGTGATTTTATGACGTTGGTGTAGTTTTGAATTGTTGTTGCTGTGCATGTTCAACCCTCGTGGCATGTTGAGGTCAAGATACGGCAGCCATCTTGGATAAGTAATATTATGGGATATCTAGGGAACAACCCCAGAACCACATGGACTCACATTGATCAATTCATGTTTATTCATCAACGAATATTCTAGGGCCTGTTTGTGAGGAAGAGACATGAATTGATCAATTTGCTACAATGCCGCTCTTGCGTTGTATATCAATATAAAACTATGTAAGGCTAAAAGTTTATAAAATTTGTCCGAATGTTTTCGTTTAAAAACCAACATCAGCAATAAAAAGGACGCGTCCATTTTATACTTGATGATGCTTTTAACCAAAAACGTTCCGACAAAATGTTTGTAGACTTTTAGCTTTACATAGTTTTATATACAATATTTTTAGCGAATATTAGGTATATAAACTAGTGTACTTCTCTTTTTCACTAGCAAAAACTTACTCTTGAGAAAACAAATGATGGTATCATGTATCCCACCGTCTATCACACATTTTTGTCTGTTCTCAAAACTTGCGCTATAATAATAATTATTGTCAGCAACGCAACAAAAACACCAGGAATGTTCTATTTCTTAATTGTTGTGTCCTATATCACTTGTCCGTTAGCAATAAAAGAAACTGAAATGAGACGGCTTGTAAATAAGCCTATTTGTCAAAGAATTATAAGCAAATGTACGTGGTAATTAAGATGAAAATGAAAAAACAATTAACAATAACAACAATAACAAATCAGACAACGCTTGATATCACAGCTTTTATTTCCACCACTGTTACATTAATATTGTCTAAAATAATTAATATTGTCTAAAATAAAGCAAACGTGTTGAAATAACTCATAGAAATCTCACCCGACATAAGACCATCTTAACCTACATCACCTAGTGTTGAACATACAGGTGCATATACAATTGCTAAACAAGAAATTGAAGGTTAATGGTATATTTATTTCACAACGTTCAAATAATAAATTTCTTTCTGAGATGGTTTTGTCCAACTACACCGAGTTGCCATTAACTTGTCCAGTATATTTTATCACAAGCGTTGACTGTTACTGTTCACGATACGAGCCCAATACAGGAACACTAGCGTTGCTCTGTGGAAAAAAGATAAATTTTCTGTTACTTTCGTAACTGGTTAGTGAATTGAGACAAGTACAGCTACGATTGTAAGCAGATAAGATATCAACACACAAAAGCGCACAGACACAAAACAGGAGAACACAATTCAACCACAGGAGCAGAAAAACATTAACTACAATTTCATATGGTGTGTTATTCGGGTAATCAGTTGACATCATCAGAACTTTTAATTTGCCATAAAGGCTATTTGAGAAGACGTAATGATATTATAAGAAGGTCGTGTGACTCCAGGGAGCAAGGGTGTTTACTAACAAGTGCATGGTGTGGGTCCAGCGATTTAAATTAGCTAAAGCCCGCCACAAACGTGCCGATATTTTGATAGGAGACAGCCGATTTTTTTGTCGCGGAAAGAAAATCGGCTCGTGTGGGGGTGTTCACAACAAGTTCAAGACAAAATCGGCGTTTGTCGTACCAATTGTAAATCAAGCATGTTTGATATTCAGACGACCTTACGTACATTGTCTGCTCGTGTGTGGTACTCCCCGACAAATTGTCGGGAGCAGAGCTTGCTGCGGCCTATGAAAAGGATTACTCTGATCTTGTCGTGGCTTGTCGGGACTACTCCAAACAGCCGATTTTCTGTCAGCAACAAATATCAATAGATTCCAGACGAAAAATCGGCTGGTGTGTGGCGGGCTTAAAGGTGTTTATTTCAATGAAGCTATAGCCTACAGAGATTTAGGACGACTTAAAAGGGTGCTATTAGGGCAGGGGTATCGTATTTCCTTAAATACGTGCAGTAATTGGGATTTAACACCTTCAAATGGGAAAAAGACATCGCTAAAGCTGATCAAAGGAACGAAAGTTAGAGTAATAAGTCAGAGTAAACTGCGCAAACCACAATATTTGATCATTTTGACAATCTTGGTTTCTGAATCCTGGATATTAAAAATCAACTCTGTTAGACTAGGGCTTTTTTTAAAAAAAAGGTGAGTAGGCCAAATGATGGGATTCGTCAACTAAAAGTTGATAAGCTTTGAGCTGACGTTTCGAACTTTTCTTCCTCTTTCCTTTTGTTAATCACCAACCCGACTAGATTAGCTTTTGCTACCACCGGGTTAGTGAAACTTGATATAATTTAATCAACTGAATAAAATATTGTTGCTATTGTTGTTATTGTTGTTGCGTCCTCTTTTTCTCTGACGAAGGGCTAGCGCTCGAAACGTCAGCTCAAATCTTCCACCCTCAAGGCATCAAACATAACATATCAACTTTTAGTTGACCAATTCCATCATATTAAAAGTCAAGTTTGATGATTGGAGACCCCCTCCATCTGCGCTATTCTGCACTTTAGCTCATATCATTTATTCTGTTGTTACTTGCATCGTACTGAGTTGCTTACTTACAAACATTTATTTGGCCAGATTTCAGTAATAAATTGATATGATTCGACATTCCAGTGCCCCATTAAGGCCGTTTTGTAGTGTGACATATTTAAATGACGTGCTACTATCTATACCAACTTAGGTGTTTAAATATAACTTTCTCCTTTTTACTATGTTTCTATTCAAATGTTAAAACATTGATAGTACAAAGAATAAATAGCGAAACGACAAAGAAATCAAATATAACTATATTCATATGCGGGATGACAGACCACAAAATTGTAAACACTAAGAGTTCCTAAATGTATATGGAATAGATAATTGAAAGGTGTCTTACTTGGACAAGGGTGAGTATTACAAGGCTTCACTTCAGCATTGGTTCCAGAGCAATTTGCCCCTCCCCCTGAGGGGAGCGGATTGCTGCAGCACCTACATTAAAAAGAGCACAGTGTAAGTATATTATATGTGTTCGCGTGCTGGCATGGAAGACTGCTTAGCGATACTTCTGAGATGTAATCCGGTGCCATGCCGTGCAGCACGACAAGAAGAGCAATGCTGTTACTTGGCCAACGTATAGTTTGTGGGTTGTGTATGATGACAATGACACGGCATTGCGCCACATCTGTGCGGCCTTGCAGGTGACAGAGCTGAATAACGCGAGATGCACATGATAAGATCGATTTCCAGTTGATAAGCTTTTCAGAGGCACTGTTCCAAAGATGTGCAATTGCCCAACCAAAACTGACTATGTAGAATTTTTCTCAGAGTTGTAGTCCAAAGATCGAGGCGCACAAAAAGTGCAAATTTTCATTCATCTTTCTTATTCCGCATAGAAAAGTGTGCCCGCGATCCTTACCCGGCCTACAGATAAATGTATAGTGAAATGGGCCAGCGGCGTGACATGCGCAGTGGTTATTCAGCTCTGTTCTTGCAGGTTAGTCATAATCTTTTTGGACCAATTAATAGATTCTGAATAAGTACTATGGGATAGAGGATTTCTTTCTCTTGGATCATGTTCTCTGTTTACGATTGTTTTACCTGCTGCGTACTTGCTCCCCTCCACCACAAGTCTTGGAACATTTGGTAAACTCTCCGTAATCTGTCCATCCACCATTAACTGCAATGATGCAGTTTATTACAGTCAGTTGTTATAGTGATGTCGCCTGCTGGTCATTGTACAAATTGGATTTACAGCAGTTGTTTGGTTGGTTTTTAACAAGTAGGCCTTTCCACAAGTTGTTCGGCAACTATTGAGCAACTTTCGCTTCTCGAGCAACTTTTTGTTTTTCGAGCAACTTATTTTGCTCTGAGCAACTACTACTATTTGAAACGTTTTTGAACTGTTTGACATATTTTTATTAGATTTGCAAGCGATACAATACAAAAATACCTGGCTGAAATAAATCAGATGTCCCTTTATTGCGTATTATTGCATCTTTTAAGATGTATTACTGCAAAAATGTATTACTGACTTCAATAGTCTGAAGTGTGACTTAAACACTTTTCTTTTTAATTAGCATTTATGTAATTAGGTCTTTCTTTACTTCTTTTTACCTTGATCAATCGTATTTGTTATTATTATTATTATCATTATTATTATTATTATTATCATTATTATTATTATTATTATTATTATTATTATTAATTCTATTATTTTAACTGTGTAAAGCGCCTAGAACAACAGTTTCTGTATAGACGTTATATAAATGCAATCGCAACTCACTCAAAATATTTTTGGATTCTAAAATTCAATTGTTTTCAAGTAATTAATTCAAACATTTATATTTATTTTATGTTTATTTTATTTTATTTTATTTTATTTTATTTTATTTTGTTTTATTTTATTTTGTTGATATTGCAACAAAGACAAAATATATGTCAACAAATTGCCAATACATCCTCCTAACATAGTTTAGGAATAGCAACGTTTTGCGAATTTTCGCGCAACTTGTGGAAAGGCCTATTAACAAGTACCCCATTGCCTGCTTGCTTGCGCTTGGCTAACCTTTTGATGGTGTCTTCAATATTAAGTGAGCTGTTTTGATATCTCAACACATGCTTCCAAATTATGTCTTAAATCATTATATTATTTATCATGATATTCTGCCGAGAAATTGTACTGTACTATTTTAGGCAAAAATATATTTCTATGTACTCGTATCTATCTATCTATCTATCATCAATTGTTATGCTAAAGAAAGTTAAGAGTGTTGTGAGACGCGAAAATCTTGTCAGTATTTATAGATCTACCATCGAGTCCTACTTTGACTATTGTTCTAATGTTTGGAATTGCATCGGCTCCGAGCTATTTTCAAAACTTCAGCGACTGCAAAACACAGCAGCTCGAATCATCATTGGAGCTAATTACACAAAGCGTTCCAAAGACGCTTTGGGTAGACTAGGATGGCGATCTCTAAAACCAAGACGATTACAACAAACCGTCATTATGATGTTTAAACTAGCAAATAAGATGTCACCGAATTATTTACAAAACATGTTTCAAAGTGACTTTGGTTCCCAAGTGTATGACTTGCGTTCTTCGGACAAAAATTATGTTCTTCCAAAAAGCCGAACTGATTATTACCACAAAAGCTTTGCCTTTACAGGCGCAAAACTATGGAACGCATTGCCACTGGAATTAAAAGAAACAAAGTCTCTCGACACATTTAAGAGAAGGCTACAGCTTATTGATTTGCATCAACTGTGCCACATTTCGCAGTAATTTATTGAATTTTACCACGATACTTGTAAAGTTTGTATTTTAACGTTGATTATAACATTGTAATTATATAAGCTTAACTGAGATTGTAAATAGTTTGACACACGGCTTCCAGGAAGAGCAGAATTTATACCAGAATGTTTAGAATTTTGTTGTAACTACCGTGTCAAAATAAAGTTGTTGTTGTTGTTGTTGTTGTTATTATTATTATTATTATTATTATTATTATTATTATTATTATTATTATTATCCATCCATCCATCCGTCTGTTTGTTCGTTCATCCGTGACTAGACCTAGCAAACAAGGTTATTAAGAAGTAATAGCAAGAGCAAGATTCTCTAGAATTTGAAGTCACATTGAATAGTTTTTCACAAATTCTGTTAGCCGCGCGATTGACGCTTGCCAAAGTCGGCATTCAACATAAGCAACACATGAGTTTGATTGCAAATCTTCATGTATTCCATAGCTTCAAACATGAATGAGATTACCTCAGACAGACTTAAAGGTGTTCGCAAGAAGGAAAATAATTTAAAATTGTTAAAATTCTCTGTTACAATATAACTGGACTATGAATGGGGACTAAACATAGTAGACTGAGAGGAAGGAGTACCTTTAGTTATCTTCTTACCAGCCAGTATAGGTAACTGATTTAAAATACTGCTTTTTAATACCAACGCCAGTATAGTGTTGCACGTCACAACAGACACATATATACATGTACACATTGTAGATCTATTTTTAAATTATTGAATCATAAATTTTAAATTATTGTTTAAAAACAACTTTGTAAAATTTTGCAATGCCTGAAAAGATCATGCTAATAAAGTGAACATTTTACTTTCTTTCTCAAGGCCCCTTTACACCTGCAATTTTTGATGCAATTTTTGTCGCGATTTCCACTGCAATTTTTCTCGCGCTAGCGCTGCAACTTCAAATCGCTTGTGTAAACCAGTTGCGATTTCACTGCAATTTCTGGCCGTAGGTTTCGTGCGAACATGCTCGAAACTTGATACAACTTGCAGCGATTTTTCAGAAAAGTGTACCAAAAGCCACATTTCATAGAAATTGCAGCGATACCGCGCTGAGATGCAGCGCGAGCGCGAGAAAAATTGCAATAGAAGTGGCAACAAAAAATTCCATCAAAAATGGCTAGTGTAAACAGGCCTTCACACACATACACACACAAGCACACACACACAAGCACACACACACACACACACATACACATACACAAACGCCCCCACTTACACAGACACACGATATTTTCTCTATCAGCAAAGATGCTATGATCACATGGTCTGTTAAGACGAGTCCGTTACATGTTACTCAGAATCTTATACATTAACAGATAACATTTCGCAAAACCCTCGATATCGCTGCGGTGACATTGGATGAGATCACGTGATATCAGCTCCAGTTTCCCGTCTTCCTGCAGCTGCTCCAGTTTCACTTGGTATCCATACTCCACCCCGTCATATGCCTTCTGGCGCATTTGAAAGCAGCACAGGCCTCCTGCATGGGATGTAATCGGAAATACTGTGATATGGATATGAAGAAGGGGCGCAAATGGACATTGTTAAGCGTACCTGCTCCTGCCAGACACCAGCCGATTTTTCATCGGTTAGTCTGCGGTAAACGCCGACAAATCTGCGACATTTTCTGTTGTCTGGCAGAATGTGGCATGCTCAGGGTTGCAACAGATCTTACATGTAAAAATTCCATGACTTTTTTAAAATATACATACTCTGAAATGGGATTTCCTGCATGTTGGGAGTGTTTTCACACTGTATTTCGTTTCTCATATTTTGACAAAAAAAGTTCTATGAATTTTCCATGACTTTCACCATGGTCTGGAATTTCCATGACCAAAATCAAAATTCCATTCGAGACTTTTCCATGACTTTTGCTAATTTTCAATTTTTTTTACTTTTCCAAACTCTGTGGCAATATACAACCCTGATGCTACATCTCAGGATTTTCTGTCGGGTCTTGTCGGCTAGTGTGCGGCAGTTCGCGCAAATTGTCAGAAGTCTGATGAACGCGTAGAGACCAACAGAAAGTGTGACTGTAATCACGTGTGCACAAACTACATTTCAACAAGCACGGCGGCTTCCACGACGATTCAGTTGAATATAAAGAATTCTATAAAACATTGGCCCGACAGAATATCGGCTAGTGTGCGGCGAGCAGCAGCTCAACAATTTTCTCCCCGACAAAATGTTGGCTGTCTCGCGAAAAAAATGCGAGAGTGTGCCGTGAGCCATGGAGGGGGGGGGGGGATAAAATTAAAATGGCTAACCGCTCGCAATTTTCACCGACCGTTCCAGGCCGTAATTAATGAAAGGCCCTAAAGGATAGCAGGGCGAGGTTAGACGCTCGGGCTGATCACTGTTGACAGATATAGATATATAGAGCGCGGTGGCGCGATAGATGATTCAATTAGTTAACTATTAAACTGACACGTTATCCTAGGCCTCTGAAGCTTAGCTTACGGCGTTAGAAACTAAAATGAACAGCCAGTTTAACGGGGAACCGAGAACGTCGCCTTGTTGTTGACTACTTTAAAAGCGCAACTTATTTTAGGATTTGTTCAGTTTGCTCGTCAGTTATGGACTGTCCAGACCAATATATTGCCAAGACAAACAAAACCACAGTCGCCTCGGCAAAGAGATAAAGTATTTATGAGGGATTTTGTTTAGATAATTAAAATTTCAATGATTTTTGAACTTAATACCATAATTCCGATTTTTAACATCCCCTCCCAAAGGTCTTTTCGTTTCTTTTACTACTCAATCATAACAGACATCGCAACAGAAATTGCTGGAAGGTTGACATTTTAATCTGGACTACACCCACTCAATAAATTCGGGCCTAAGTTGATTGAACTGAACTGTTAAGCAGTTTCACGCATAATTTAAGAATTCATAGCTTTGCCGAAAGACTAAACAATGAAAAATGGATTGACAAATCTCATCAGAAAATTTGGCTGTTGACGACATAACGAAAATTTAAGACTAAATCAAACAGTTGGTCAGCTGGTATGTTTCCAAGAAATGTCAGTAAACCGTTTGCAAAACTAGCTGACGAGATTACTGGCACCAAATAGAAACAGATTTTCGTGTTTATATTGATTGCAGACTCATTTGTTTTCTGAAAACCAACGCAAGGAATTAATGCAAGAACACAGAATATCGCCCCCACAAATATTTTATTAACAGCGGCACAGACAAAATCAAACTGTCTTGCTGGGCAGCAGAGTGCGTATTCCATTTCTCAGTTAGTCCGTTTACTTCAGCTGGTGGCAAGCAAGCCCACACCATGTAATCGCGCTAAAGTAATTGAACCTGCATGGAAAATCGAGATCGCTAAGTTTTAAAAATCTTTCAGTTTCACATAGCCTGCAGTAGACCCTGTTGAGAATTCCATCCTTACCGCGCCATCTGATTTCAATATGATATAATTATTGCATACTTTAATACTGATTCTTAGAAATATACAAACCAAGTATAGATTCTAGAACTTTGGTGATCAGTTGCTAAGAAAGCCCAAATATAGAAATACTGGCCAGGCCTATTTTAAGCTGTCTTCGTTTTCGCTGTCGATTAACTGAACAGTTGCTTGCTCTTTATAACTTTAAAACTTTTGCCGACAAAGAACCTAAATCTGTTTTTAATTTCAAGCAAAAATTAACTGAAATTTAAACCACAATTTTACTTTATATAATTATTTGAGCTTTTACTGTAGTAGGCATGAGACTTTTGGGGTAGGGTGTGAGATAACCCCCAAGTGCTAAATCATTGGTATAATGCTAATAGTAATATTTATTCTATCTCCCCGAAGGGCTTTCCAGATATGAATTACAATTGTGAATACATTAAAATTTTACATCCTTATAAAATTACAATATTTGCTACTAAAATTTCATAGAATTACGATGGTTGAGAATTAAAACTATAAAAAGGGAAATGTTACGTTAATTCAAGCCCGTGGAGAGCACGCAAAACCGTAAGCGATCTGGGGCATGCAACCCTTAGCAAGTTGTGAAAACCAGATTTCTGCCTTTGGTGAGCTCTGAGACCCTCAAAACAGATAGATTTGTTTCATGTGGAGAAACAAACAAACAAACAAATGTAAACAAAGTGTAACAAGCATTAACATACAAACAAACAAGCAATCAAACAAACAAACAAATGAAGATCGTAACAGAACATAACAATTATTTGTCAATCAATCAATCAATCAATCAATCAATCAATCAGTCAATCAGTCAATCAGTCAATCAGTCAATCAGTCAATCAGTCAATCAGTCAATCAGTCAATCAGTCAAT
>JANVCK010050896.1:0-12630 GCA_026546655.1 Epizoanthus illoricatus | reverse complement strand
ACACAGACCCTGTCCATGGGAGGGAGAGGGAGTATCTAACCAGGAGTAGGGTGAAGGGATTCTCACACAGACCCTGTCCATGGGAGGGAGAGGGAGTATCTAACCAGGAGTAGGGTGAAGCGATTCTCACACAGACCCTGTCCATGGGAGGGAGAGGGAGTATCTAACCAGGAGTAGGGTGAAGGGATTCTCACACAGACCCTGTGGATGATTGATCAACTTTCTTTGTGATGCAGTTAAAGGCAATGTACCAGCTTAACAGAGTCCTGAAGACGGTTTAAAAATATTGCCCTATCAGCAAGCTTTAAGTGGCAGTTATAAATAGATTTTTTGAGCCATCACAGCATTATAAGCTGGCACATACATATGGGCCTTTAAAGAATTGTACTGAAACTTATATTTTTGCGGAAGTGTTGTACCTTTTCCAAGACCCGTGACCAATAAGTATGCTCTGGTATAGGTACCAGAGCACATGCCAGGGAGTGGGCTGGCAAGATTCATCATAAACAACAGCAAAAACATCTGACCCTCCCCCCCCTTCAATTCATATCAAAATTTTCGTGACCAACTGTCACAAAATACTAAAAAACAGGCAGCCCCCTACCGCTAAGCCATTTTTCAGTGTCCCCCTCTCACTTTCTAAATTTTGTGATGCCCCTCCTCCTCTGTCTTGCCAGTCCACCCTGAACCCCCTGGCATAAATAATACATGGCCCCTAATAAGGGGGAGTCCCTCTTGGGTGTTTTCTTTGACAGTATTCAAAGTTACCCACCATAGAACTTTGACAACATGAAAACAAGTGCTGTTATGTTTTCAGCCACAGTGCCACCGATACTGGCCGGAAGAGGGACATGAAACATACCATATTTATGAAGTGAGTACCATCAGTTACCTGTGTATATAAACTGTGATGTATTATTTACAGTATTGGTGTGAGACAAAGGACAGTTAGAGTGATACCAGCCAGAATATAGGCATCTGAATTATGTCAAAGTTTACAGCAGCTCTTCCAAACTCCCTGACCATGTAGTCTTCTATCCAGCACATTAGGGAGATACCCCCCAGGCGAAGATACCTGAATAATCCTGATGTTAACATGTACTGCTTAATGGACTGTTTGTGGGAGGACAGAGAGTGGCTTATTACATTTTGGGTAGTTAAAACTAACCTACTTACAATAACAGTGATATTAGCTAATTATTGTGGTTAATTTCCTGTGTATAGGTCCATCTCGTGTCAGAGCACATCTGGTGTGATGATTACCTTGTTAGAAGCTTCTATCTCAAGAATTTGCAGGTAAATTTGACCAAAGAAAAACAATTTCCCAGAAACATTTTCCAAGAGAGCATTGTGCCCCATTTCATTGGGTTCGATTTGTATCAGTGATTCAGTAGATTGTCATTCCACAAATTTTAATAGTTTTAATGTTATAATTTATCAGAAATAGAAGACCTTCTAGAAGTAGCTTGCCTCCAGACGCAAATTTTCCTTGCTGCAAAAGAAATTAGCATAGGTGACCTGCGGGGGGGGCTATCTTGAAGAGGTAAAATAATAATGCTGGGTTGTAGCCATGGAGATGAGAGACAGTCCCACCTTTTTCTCAATGTTCTTCGCTATTTACCTTTTATGATGCCCAGCTTGTTGTTCCTTTCACTATGCAAGAAGTGTTTGACAAACTGTACTCCTTATTTCAATCCCAGTTCATTTAGAATTTTTCTTTCCAGTAAATGTGTCCTTTGTAGCCAGAAATGCTTCAAATTAGTACTAAGAACAAGGTATTGATATCATGCCAACGGCAGTTTTTCATACTGTATCAACAACTGTTTCACATTTGTTCAACAGTTTGATGTTGTGTCAACATCAGTCAACAGTTGATATTGTGCCAATAACAGTTGATATTGTGTCAATAACAGTTGATATTGTGTCAACAGACAAGTGAGACAAGGACAGTGACCCAGTTCCATTTCTTGTCCTGGCCAGACCTCAACGTACCAGTGAGTCCTAAGCCTCTGCTGGAGTTCAGACGGTATGTTACTTGTTAGTTTGGAATGCCACTTGAGAATGCCCAGACTATACCATTTGCCACTAAATATTGTCATCATTTCGAGCGATTATACGTTAAACGTGACACTCAATGATACTTCAGAGCAGAGTGAGAGAAGTCAGAGTATTTTGAAGATATTAGTTTTAATACTAAGAAAACTGAAAGAATTTTAAATTCAGTCAGAGAATTCTAGATTCCTCCTGATGGTCACTGATGGCAGTAAAATCACTTGAAGTTGTCGTTCATAAAACTATTTATTTGTTGTTTTGGCAATATTTGGTTTAATAAGATAACTATTATCTTTGTCAATAATTTCGTATGTTTTTGCTTGCAATTCGTTCCCTTGATGTAACTGAGAAATGGAGAATGTGAAGTGATTTTATTTATATCTGTTTTGTCAAAAACTAAAGTAAGAGTAAAGCTTCATTATCAATGAAGATCAGGAAAAATTCAGGAAAAATATTTTCTCCTTCTGCATGGGGACCCATATTTGTCCATTTATAACATAATCAGTAGATTGGCTCAGCATATAGTTGTATGCTGTTTGTCTTATTGTTGGTGTTTATTGACCCCCCAGGAAAGTGAACAAGAGTTTCCGAGGCCGCTCGTGCCCCATTGTAGTGCACTGCAGTGGAGGAGTGGGCAGGACGGGGTGCTTTATCCTCATTGACATGGTGCTTAACAAAATGATGAGAGGTGAGCACATCGACTACGTGCAGGATAATGCCATGCTTTCAGACTGTGACAGTGACTGTAGCTGTGGCTGTGACTGATTGTGACTGACTGTGAATGTGATTGTGACTGTGGCTGTGACTGTGGCTGTGGCTGTGACTGTGACTGTGGCTGACTGACTGATTGTGACTGTGACTGTGGCTGTGACTGTGGCGGACTGTGACTGATTGTGACTGACTGTGACTGGCTGTGGCTGTAGCTGTGGCAGTGACTGTGACTGTGACTGACTGTGACTGTGACTGTGACTGTGACTGTGGCTGTGGCTGTAGCTGCAGCTGTGGCAGTGACTGTGACTGTGGCTGACTGTGACTGATTGTGACTGACTGTGACTGTGACTGACTTTGACTGTGACTGTGACTGTGACTGTGACTGTGACTGTGACTGTGACTGTGACTGTGACTGTGACGGTGGCCGTGGCCGTGGCCGTGGCCGTGGCCGTGGCCGTGGCCGTGGCCGTGGCCGTGGCCGTGACCGTGACCGTGACCGAGACCGTGATTTTCAATTTGACTATGGTTGCAGCCGTGGTAGTAAAAACTGTGACTTTGACTTTGGCTTTGACTTTTACTATGACTTACTATTACTTTAAACTTTTCTTCTCTTTGAATGTGATTGTGATTGTTACTGCACGTGACTGTGACTTTAAATGTGACAGTACAGTAACTTTGACATTAATTTGATTTTGAGTTTGAGTTTGAGTTATCATTTTAAAAGGCAATGTAATCTAATTAGATCCAATTTATTTACTTTTCCACCCAGTCTGTCATGCGTTGAGGGCAGTGCATTCTCGGGGGGGGGGGGTACTTCAGTATAAAACTGAGTGACAGGGAGGTGAGAATAAAGCCATAATGCAAAACTCCAAAAATACTTCGGGCCACAACTGAACCGAATCAAATACCCAAGGCCAGTACCAGGGCCAGAGAATGCAATGTATGTTGCAGTCTTTCAACCCCCAAAAATACCAGGAAAATTGCCAACCCAAAAAATACCACCTACCCGTCACTCACACAACAGAGTAGCCACCCGGCAGTGCATGTCAGATATTTTAACTCTGTTTTTTGCGGTATTCTTTTCTCACATCTTTATACGTTATTTGAGAACATCCGCTTTTTTAATTACCTAATGGTGGTAAATAAACCCCGTGGAGAGGCTACAAAGTGACTGCATTTTAAACGTTACAATTTCCTATTTCAGGGGCTAAGGAAATCGACATTGCTGCAACAGTGGAGCATCTACGAGACCAGAGGCCATCCATGGTGAAGACGAAGGTAATTGTTCACAACAACATCTCGATTTCAAGGCCGTATTTTAGTACATTGATTTGTTTTACAAACTGTGGAATTTAAAGGTAAAACAGACAGTACCTATCATGAGTGTGTACTCATGAAGAGCTTTAATTTTAATGGTCACACATGGTGCTTTTGCCCCACGGCCGTGAAAACCCTTGAAATTGTTTTACTTTGGACCTTGGAAGTCCTTGAGAATCAGCATTGCCACTGACAGTTTTAGTTGTTTCAGAAGTCGCAACAGCTTCGTTGTGACAGGACACAGTGTTAACAACCCACAACAATAGAAAGTAATTTAATAATGGCAGCCTGTGTATCAGGACACTTTTTTGAGCTGCTAATGTACAGAAGTACATCGATTTTCTCAGTAACGTTCCTTGATTCTTTACGTTGGTCGTAGAGAGATTTCAATACAAAAATATGTTTGAATTAAATTTCTAGGAAGAAGTTCTAAATACAAAAAATTCGCACACAGATACATACAAAATGCTCGGTGCTGTTCTCTATGTATACACACTAAAAATATTTTTTTCCCCTTTCAGGCCCAGTTTGAATTTGCCTTGACTGCTGTAGCCGAAGAGGTGAATGCAATCCTACAGGCCCTGTCCAAGTGAACATTTTAAGTTATATGGGAATGCTTTATGATTTATTTTAAAGCGAATTCTAGTCCGCCTTAGAATCTGGATTTTATTTTATATACTTGTACAAATCTTAGTCATCGATTCAGTGCGTACTGGGAGGGCAGTTACCGTCTATAATTATAGCTTTGTATACTTTTTCTTTTCGTTTTGCATGTTACTCACTTTCTTGTAAAATGCAAAAATACAGGAAAAATGTAGAAGAAAACAGAAAAACAAAGAGAGGTGTTAATAAACCCTTGTTTGAATACCTTAGTAAGCAAATGAGGAACAAGTAAAAAGCTATCGATTCTTTGTTTTATATTTAAGAAATAGAAAACACTTCCGTGTTTTCCATCGAGTTATGGTAACACGAGTGCAAGTTTGGGAGAACAATCGAGTTATGGTAAACGGCTTTTAACCAATCAGAGCGCGCGTTGTATCCAGTTTATTTTACAATGGTATTTCATTTCATCTGGAGATCTGGAATTCGCTTTAATATATACATGTACTGCGTGACTAAGAGCACTGCAATTTATACGTAGATGTATATTATGCAATTTATCACTGTAGCATAGCAACTAGTGGGGTGTAGTTATATATAATTTGTACAGAAGCACTGTATAGTTTTACTATAGACTTTAGTAATTTATGCATAATTTGGTTAATGAATCTTTAACGAAGACTGTAGTTCTTAGGGAAATTCAGCTTGTGAGCCGGCCTGAAGACAGAAATTTCCTTTCAGAACTGAAAAGCATCTGTGTAATTCTTGCTTGCGGGTCATCAGACAGTGCAGTGCCAGTCAGTGACACTGAATCGGCAGAATCAGATCCAAATATATACTTTATCTTGCTTTGGTACGTGACATGAAAGAGTTTGTAGGCAGTGCATGAACGATAGAGATCGGTAAATAGCTAACAGGGTTAGGTTATATTCGCATGTAGAGATTTTTTTTCCATTTTGCTATCTACTTATTTAGTTTTTGTTAAAAAGCTCTCAGATGCAGAATTTCAGAAAATATATGGCGAGATATATCAAATCTTTGTTGAAAAGCTAGTCAAAATAAGAACCTTAGTCAAATGTTGCAGATGGCACAAATGATAGCTGACTAGTCACGTGGCCCTGCTTTCCATCTACGAGCAGTGTGTAGCCCGCAAAGCAAGAAGAACAGCTATTTAGATGGGATCAATCTTGCCCTGAGCCAAGCATCAAGGTGGTTAGTGTCGAACAGATAATAGACTTGGCGTTTGGCTCTTCTTTATTGCTATGTCTGTGCATTATGGCCGATGGCTTTATACATATTTGCTTATTTCTTCTTCTTGTCAAATATCATATATAACTCATTCACTAACAACATCGTAATTATTTTAATGTATTTGCCCCAGTAACATTGTTGAAAAAGATATATGAAAAATTAATTTTAAATTTTTGGTCGAAGTCAGAAGTTGCTGATACACTGTTTGAGGTGAGTAAGAGTTTTAAAAGGAAATGTTGTTCTGGTCATTTGATCAATATATTTGATCCCCGTCATAAATTGATTCAGCAGTCTGTCCTAGTTATTAAAAATACCGTGCGGTACTATAGTGTCTGAGAGGCCTGTCTCGCCTTCACTTTTGTAGAACCACAGTTTCAGGGAAGAAACATTGCCCTCGTATTTACTGAGATATTCGGTGTTGTTTTGATCGCAAGCCAAGTAGCGTATTACAGCTTTTAACCTAGAGATTTTGCACACGAAGTAATTTGTAAGGGTTTACAGAAGGGTTAAAAGTAAAGTTTTCACGAAAGAAGGATGAATTCCAGAGGAAGACTTGAACCTGCAGTGCGCATTGCACTTCTTTGATTGGTTATCAGCTGTGAACGCACTGAAATCAAAGTATAAAAATGCGGGCTGTTGCTGTAGTGTTTGAGTAAATTAGAAATTATCCTTTATGGGTTTCTAAGGATGTTGTCAAATACAATCATCGAGAGACAGAAATACCAGTTATTCAGTACAAAAAAGTAACAGTAGAAAGGGGAGAAACAAAAATAGGAACAGAGAAAACATTTGTGGAAAAAAATAGACTACGAATAGTCCCAATTTTTCCTCTTGAGATCGTAGAGATCGTAAAGAAAAGATGGCGGATGAGCAGGCGCGCGAAAACTGGGGAGAGCAAAGGGGAGTCGACTTCTTCTCCCCTTTCCTCTCCCCAGTTTTCACGGGCCTGGTCGTCCGCCATTTTTTCGTTTCGTACTGATCAACGATCTCAAGATACTCGTAGTCTGGAAAAACAAATCAGTGAACGTATCGTTGTATTACGTTGGTTTTGTTCTCGGGCTTCTGCTCCGATGGGAAATAAAATTATCAAATCTAATCGCTTTAGCCATTCTTTGTTTCTCAAATCTTAAACGTTCGTGTTATTTTCGCAAAACACGGAAGGTGTTTTGATTGAAGACTCGGTGAATAATAAATTAATAAAATATTTAGCAAAAGGATAAGATTCAAAATGGAACGGGCGAAGCCAAATATCAGCATAAGTTATTTTTATTTCCCTATTTTTGAGTAAAATTTGTTGATTCTGGGTATGTGTAGTTACCGCTTGGGATAACAGAATTCAAACCAAAACGTCTTATGGGTGGATCGTTTCATTCTTTTTTGGGGGAGAGGACGTCAGGAATTTTGTCATTTAAAATTGTCTTGTGTCGGATTTTACCTCGTAATTTCTTTATAATTTTTATAAAACTTTTCTCTCATTTTGATTGACGAAAGAAGCTATTTAAAGTAAAACTAGCAGCTCGTCCCTTCCAGAGTTAGAAATGTTTCGCCCTTTTAGCAGGACTTTGACAGTACCGTAGTTTTTGCAGGAGTTGAGCTTAGCAATACCCTGTTAATGTGGTTAGATTCTGTTATCTCGGCCGTATAATAGTCAGTCAGAACATGGGAAACTGCCAGAAATCAAGTGGTCTGGTAAATATAAGTATATAAATTTATAATCAGAAGCACGCTTTGTTGTGTTGGCCGTGCTGGTAGCCTGGGAGCTAGAGGCAAGAAAACCATTATCTTTTGAATTATCAGGCATCAGAATGTAAGAATTAATTAATCTTCTCAAGACCACGTAGTATAAGCAATGATAACACCAAAGAAATCTTTGGAGGGTTTCACTGAGTAGGACTCTACGCGAGAAAGAAAGAAGAGCTTGGTATTCTTTTTATCGATGTTAGCATAACTTCCTCTAGATTCCAGGGTACCATGCATGGTAGGCTGGAGTTCTGTTTGTCCCAGCAGTTGCATGCATGAGTACAAATAGAGTAAGCTTATCGAGATTCAAAGCACTGCTGCGGTGGCCACTCATCCGTTAGTAACGATTCTGCGAGAGGCACGCGGACAGCTATCAGTAGACCTCTTTCGATTGGGGGCCTGTTCCTTTTCGGATCATGTGAGAATTCCCTCGAGGACTGTTTCTGTATTATTCTAATAATGCATTGCAGGTATACGATTAAAATATAAAGCAAGAATTCTCAAGAGCATTGTCACATGATCTGAAATGGGACAACAAACGCCCAGTCGAAAGAGGTCCATTCACTATCGCCTTCCCGCCGTCTCCGCCTGTACCAAGTATAGACACTGCCAATGGTTGTCCCGGCCGTGATTTGAATCTCGTTGACCTAGAAAGTGCACAACGAGCAGTCGTGTAAAAACACAAAAATAAAACAAATATTGAAGGGGAAAGTCTTTGCCTCGGTTATGTGTGACAAGCTACGAGTTTGCCGGAAATACTCGTTTGCAACCAAGTGCTTTGTGATCATTTGTTATTGTTTATGCCGTATAAACAACCACAGTGTATCTTTATTATCATATTCCACATGAGGGTTTATACTCGCAATCATTGGACAAAGAAACTATAATGACATTCTTTGAAACAATTAGACAATTGACTATCCTAACTTGTATGGTCCCATGCCAGAACTTCGCCTCCACCCACAAAGCATCTTGGATGTAAATTGACATTTTTAAATTTTAAAATATTGGGTCCCATTCTTTCAACACACACTGCAGTCTGACAGCGTATAGCACCACCCCACCCATTTTGACCACCTCTTGTTCTAGGGTAGCCTGGCGACATTTTTAATGCAGAGAATGAAAAGATACCGTATAAATATAAACAAATGCACATACAACACACTTGCGGACGTAGCAGATTTTTGCTAAAGCAGATCCATGTTGGTTTTAAGGGGATCCACGCTTATTTCGAGCGCCGAAGGGGGGTCCGGGGGCATGTCCCTCCCCGGGAAAATGTTTGGAAATTCGATTTAAAATGGTGCCTTTTAACGTGTTTTGACCACCAAACTGATACAGTAACCACTTGTGTATCTATGTTAAATCAGTTCAGCAAAGAAATTCCATATTTCTATTAACGCTTGGGTAATCAATATGCCACATCGCGTAAAGCTGCTGCGTTCCTTCGCAAATCTCGGCTGTAATGAATGATTTGTATTTATTGTGAAGCAGAAGCCAAAACAAAACAAAATTAACAGAATATTATAAAATTGTAAATGACATATAACTGTTTATTTCCTATTTGAGAAATCGTTCAAATCATAAGCTGTTTCCATTCCGGTCCGTGACAACGTAATAGCCGGGCAAATGGACCGTGGACCGGCTTTTTTCTACATCCCTGTATAAATACCATGCAAAACGATGCATTTGGAATTTAGTACGACTACCTGCAACTTTTATGCCCCGATCGGTAAAATCTGTGTTTGGTATGGGTAAATAAATGGCGAACAGAGAATGCTTGCTGCATTGCAGTTGATTTTCGTATCAACTGAGCCAGAACGCCAGAATTTTGGCTAAATTAATAGAAATTAGTCCGCGAAAAGTTAACCGGTACTTCAGCTATGAAATTTAGTGTGACTGAGAGTGCGACTTGCTATTTATAAGATTTTATGTCTGTTATGGAGTGCGGTTATTTCCAGTAAATGTAGTAAGCTCGTTCAAAAATATCTACGGTTCGGAGTTTTTTTATGTGTGTGCAACAAAGTCAAATTGTTAGTTGGAAACAAAGCACCACCCCAGTGGCACTATCCGGTGCTTTTTTGAAAACTTCTTCTGTCTCGTCGTTTCCCGCCAGAATGATTCCAAATTGTCCTGTGTGGTGCGCGCGCGGTATCAGATATCAAAAAGCGCGGGAAAGCTATTCTCCGTGTACGCAAGCACGACGCGCTGATCAGAAAAAAGTTGAGTGCTCGAACACATGAGACAACTGCAAATTAGCGAAAAAAAGACAAGCGTTTAAAATCGGTTTTAAATGCTTTCTTTGAGAATATACAACGCTATTGCTCTCCACTGAAGAAGATTGCAATTTTAAACATAACGGAAGAGTAGTGTGTTGAACAGGTGGGTAGAATCTTTACTCAGTCGTTTTTTTATTGTACGTCTATTTACTAACAATTAAACAGCAGTATACGGTTTCGAAAAATTTTGGTATATTTAAACATTGATACTTGTAGTTTTAAGCTTATGGTTTTATATGTTCAAACTAAAGTATGTAAAAAGTGAATTGAACAAGAAAAAAGTGATGTCTTGTGCATTTGACCTTGAGATTTCTCATAAATGACATTGAATACAATATTTTCGGACTGACATTTCTTACGTTGGCATTGCTGAAATAAAACATAAATCAGAAACAATATTAAACTGGTCATCATTAGGATACCTAAAATGTGTGCAATTCCACATTTGCTTTCGGCTCCATTTATAACATCGAATTTAGGAGCTACTCACCGAGTGAGCACAGCTGCCGAACAAAACCATGACGCAGGAATATCCTCGACAAAACTGCAATTTAATAGTATTATGAGATTATCTCACTTAGTTTTGGATTACATATGGATACTTATTTTCTAAAGGCAGTCGTATTTGACTGACATTGTACTCGAGAGTTTATGCCCAATGTTTCCTAATTCATGAGAACAGTTCCTCAGGACTTCACTTGTTACGAAGAAGAACAAATTTATAATTTTCTAGTTTGTAGCGGAGACAAAGTCATCTGGACGGCTAATGTATCCAGACCGCTTTCTCGGTCTTTTTCACCTCAAATTCAAGTCTAGTTCCTCTTCACGTAGTATAACAGTTGTATGTCATTTTCTCCACATTCCTGCTCGTAGTTTATATCCCCAGCGCCAAGCCGGGGGCACCCTCACTTCTACGTCGCCCAATTCACCAGATTTTTTCTACAAAATATATTTGCAAAACCGAACACATTTAAATCTAGAAATGTTGTCCATTCGGATGATCACTTGCTGATTCATTCGGTTAGTTACATGAATACGTTGCATGTCTGTTCAGAGTCAATCGAGTCTCGAGAGTAGCGATCTCCCAAAAGTAACAACCCCCCTAAAATAACGTAATTTTTTAGAGGCCACTATGGATTTCCGAAAGTAGCGACCCCTCCAACCCACCACGAAAGTAACGACCCCCTAGAAAGTAGGGATAAGAACATTTCTGGGCACTTCGTTATCACAAAATCACAACAACAAGATCTTTATTTCACCTACCAGTAACCGGCATGGCAATACGTACACAGAAGTGTACAATAATAGCAATAGACGAGTACGAATATCCTGCGTTATTGGGTCACTAAAGGCCCGGTTAAACCAGTTTTTCAAATGACATTTTTTAACATGTTCCGACCAATAGCTTCCAAAATCCGTTCAAACAGAAAGTACTCCCGAGTAACTCGAGTGACCTAAATGTAAATAGGGTCTAAGTCACAGAAACATGCTAAGTATTCAAGTGACAGTACTTTTTTCCAAAAGCTTCAGTGAGTCACGTCCTAGTCTAGTAAAGAAACTTTTTATTAAAAATATTGCCCAATAAAAGATTACAGTAAACAAACATTAATAAAAATTTATTACAATTCATTAATAAAAATCTATTTGAAAATATTAAAAACCCTGGGCTTGGGTTAAAAATGTTCTGTACAATGCTTTAAAGAATGCAACATGCCTACTTAAACTTTCCAATCGCATTTGCGATTTCTACCCCGTTAATATCATTGTTCAACTGGTGTTTGGTTGTCCAGGAGCCTCTTACACATAATACCGCTGATCTTAAAACGTTAAAAGATAATTTGGCTCTCAGCCAATGAATTACAATACTATACTCCAGCTGTTTTTTCTCAGATAGCTTCAGGGCTAGTTCAGCAAGGAAACGCTCGGCTTCTCTGCCGCATCCCCCATTTGGTGAGAAAACGAGAGGGCTGAAAGAGCCATGCTCGAGTTCAATAACTCTTTGATTGCAATGACGTTTTTTCTCGTTTTCGTTACTCCTGAAGGCCGTGTCAAGTTTCTGGTTTAGGTGGCTCTTTGCGAAAGGGTTAAAAACCCTAACATCAAAAAACGCACGTTGCCCCCTTTGCCAAAAACTGCGTGCACTGACATCCAAACGAGCTTCATCAGCTGAGTTGGCACTGCTGGTTAAAACTTCTCCTGTCAAGGTCTGAAGGTGTGGCTCGACCTCGACATCATGGCATACGTCCTTGAGAAGGGATGCGAACAGGTCTCGCACATCATCATGCCTCCTATGGACAAATCCGCCTTTCATACATGACATTGCATGATCAACGTCAAATCTCTTGCAGCAAGGACATATACATACAGCCCAGATGGGAAGTACTTCGGCGTCCAGCGGTACCTAAGGCTGACCGCGTCGTAGAATTCCCTTTTGTTCAGGTTGAAGTCTAACTTCAGTGGCAATGCTGTTAACCAACTGGAGGCACCCTTCATCTTTGCTAAGTCGTTTTACCTTCAGTTGTTCTGGGCTCATCTTCTCGCGGAACTGCTGTAGGATGGTGTTATACCGTTCTTCTCTGGTACTGACAATCTTTCTCCTTGAGCCCTGAGGTCTTGAGTTGTTCATTATCCATTGGTGCTGTGCTGTCTTGATTGTTGATATGTTCAACCAGCTGTTCAGTAG
>JANVCK010050785.1:0-12631 GCA_026546655.1 Epizoanthus illoricatus | reverse complement strand
CACCCCACCCCACCGCCCACCCCTATGGTTACTACTAGAAGGGTGTGATGATTACTACAATATCAGTACAACCATGCTGGTAACATTGCATTCCTGTAAATTAATTGATCTCAATGGTACGTCTAAGTTGGACAATATGGGAAAGACTTCAACTTATAATACAAATCCTATCTACCTATGGATTAAGTAATTACGCTGACAAATTGCCTTAGGAATCAGAAAGTAAGTATAGGTGGAGTGCATAGAGCAAAGAAACCCATTCTTAATACCAATGTATGAATGAAAGAAAGAAAATAATTGTTGCCCTGAGCGGGAATTGAATCTACATCCCCTGCTTACTAATATTAATTGTGATGACACTACTCTATCAAGACAACCATGCTGACAATACAGCCACCTTTTGAAGCGAGTGATCGCGGGAACGGGCTTTAAATCTTACAAATATTTTGATAATATGTAGGTGGACTAGAGACGCTTCCCATTTAGCCAAATTTTCAAAAAATAGAAAAGCTTCCGAACTGGTCAGAATGGACGGAATGGGACGTGTTCCATTTCAGTGTACCAATTCTGATCCTGCAATCTGATTGGCAGCTCAAGGAGCTCCATGGCGTAAGCGCTGAAGTATGGTCCAGAATAGAAATGACTTTAGTGCAAATGAAAAGCGCAATTCCGTTCCAACTGGAACGGGGGAAGCGGAATACTTCTGGAGGTTGTCCGTTGGTTCCGGGAAATTTCTGCCGAAACTGCGCTTTCCATTTCCCCGTTCTAGCCAGTCTAACCGAAGAATGTGGCTAGATGGAAAGCGTTCCGTATGTTTCCCTCCTCTCCTTACCTGAGACCGTGACATACCGGAAGTAAAAGTGACCTGATATGTGGTTACCCAGGCCTCCTCGGTAGGACATCCTTGTATAGCGACTGAGGTCACTAAGCTTTTCTCGTTTAACGTTACCGTAAGAAACGAGTTTGCACTGAGTGGGCACCAACAGCCTCTTGAGATGCCTTGTGGCTGACTGTAGAGTCTGGCATATTTACTGTGGTAGGCAGATTCCCTGGGGGTTCCGCTGATGCTCGAGTCAGGTATGGCTCCTGATTCCATCCCAAGTGCCAGAGGAGTACCTTTAATTTGTTTACATTACATGAAATGGCATGTGACAAAAACTTTGCAAACAATAATCAACGCGTCAAGTATTTTATTTTATTTTATTTCTTTTTCTGCAATCGTTGTCCTAACTGTCCTAGCACCTCCAGACTCGTTTAGTCTCTCTACTATTTCTGAAGTAAATCTGAGTGTAAAATAAAGAATTGTTGTTGCTGTTGTTGTTGTTAATACTTCAATCATTTCGTTAAAACGTAATCCATTATTTCTTGGAACTGTTGTTAGCAACCAAATGTTTTGTTGCTGGAACAACCACTAGACGTGAACTTTGACAAAAGAGCTTGAGGACGACTGAAAAGCTTATTTTTGGGGGAACTAAAAGCACTAACGCATTGGTTTACAATAAACCATCAATTTTATGAATCATAAGAATTGTACTGCTTCTTACGCTTTAGAGTTTGCGACTTTTGTGTTAAGTTTCGGTATTGAAATAAAAGAACCGGTAAGAATTTCAAGAAACTCAGACTTTAAAGCGTACGTTTACTTTAAAAAGTTCAAGAATACATGACAAGGTCTGTAATTATAATAAACACTTTGTAACTTTTCTTTTATCCAGCTCATTCCACTGTAATTGTTGCAGGAGAGTAAGATAGAAAACTGTTCCATTCTATATAGCTGCATCCAGGATTAATTTCTTAAGTTTTCCAAGTTGTAAAAAGTAAATTTCTGTACTAAGATGACAAGTGTGAGTGATTATGGTGTTGAAAGTGTATAAGAGGTGAAGGCTATAATCGGGAGATATTTTCAGAAATACTCGCAAGGGAGTAAGCTTAAAACTGACAATTTACAACATATTTAGTCTTAAACTAATAAGACGTACCAAGTATGTTGATTTTCTTCTCACCGACTTGATCTTGTAAATATCTTGCCCCTGTCAAAGTGGAATAACATAATCAGTGAAATCCCAATACAGAATGTATTCGCGCGTTCTAAAATCACGTAGACAAATCTCTCTCACGTGAAACATTCATGCATGTCCGTCTTACGCTAGCACTGCTCTGAAACTTCCAGAATAATATTAGAATGTAAAAATGCCATATAAATGCAATATTTCTGATTACTCTAGGCCGGAAATCGCCTGAATTCATTTCATTTCTGTTCACTTGTTACAAATAAACAACAACAGGCAAGTAGGCTTATTTTTTATAAAATTTTAGTTAAAAAGGAGCAGAATTAAGATATCTTCGTTTCTATAATACTTTTACGGTATCTTTTTACCATATTTCCACTGTAAAGTGTGTTACCTACGGCAAGTATATTATTTATTAAGAATGTATTAATACAATCATCATCACCATCGCCATTATTGTTATTATTATTCCCAGATGGGATGCCCGTGAAAATTCACTTATTTTAAGCTGTGGAGAAAACTGTAGATATATTTTCAATCTCTTTCTCTCTTTTTCTTTACAATTTTGCGATGTACAAATGACTTTTTTCATTCTTTTCAGTTCCCACATTTTTTTTCGAAATTCTTTCACTTGCCCAGGTAATCACGTGATCATCCCTGCAGCTTCGGTTTGGTTCTTCCTCTGTCACGAAAATCAAGATGGTCTGCCGACACGATACGTTTTCACCATTTAAAAAGGTCAAACGCTATTAATTTCAAACATGAAGGTGTCTTGCACATCTTGGAATGCTAAATTTTATTTTCGTAGACGGTTGGTTTCATTTCGGTCAGTGGCTTTTCAGCTCTTGCGCCAACAATTTTACAGCTACGTGTATTACTATTATATTGTTATGATGATTCTCATTATCATTATCATTATCATTATCATTACTATTACATACCTCCAAGTTCTGCATACACTTCCACTCTTATAGCACTGCCTGTTGTCGATTGTCTGAGGTAAAATCGAATCAACCTCATTTGAATTGGTTGCGGTAGTATATGTTTAACAACAGTGTTTCGATCCTTGTTGCCGACAAAACTCTCCTGCAAGGAACGTATAATAAGATTGTAATAAATCTTGTAAGCGTGAATCATCTTCAACATGTAGATTTCATTCAAGTGCACTTCGTGCATTCTATATTTCAAGAGAGTTTTGGTTTACAAACAACTCACGAGATTTTCGCTCTCTGATTGGCTGATGCCCTTTTGGAATACAAAAACATAGCGCAATGTCGTGAAGCCACAATATGTATGAATATTTTGATATCTCGTTGTTAAAAACAAATTTACAATAGTTTATGGTAGTAATTAAATTATTTGTCGTCTTATTACCTATTCTGTTTTGTCATCTATTATAATGATCGAAATTTGTTGTGGATACATTTGGGCTTCGCAACATGCAATCCAAAACAATATTGACCATGTTATGACGCAAAATGCGGTAATTGTATAGATAAGGTATACTAACCACGGAGGACTATCGTACATTTGTTAGAGAGCAATACCAAGGCCGCATTATCGTACAGTATGGTAACAAGAGGGAGAGGGGGGAGCTCAAAGTGTCCTTCCTCCGTGTATCTCCAAAATTATGAATAATATAGACACCAAACTTGGAGCGATAATTAACTAGGACAAACCCAAACTTTTGATGATTTAGTAACATCGCCTGTCACGTCGTATGGCATCACAAATCTATCATCTTGGATTTCTTGGCCGCCATCTTGGATTTTTTAAAAATGCTAAAAGTTGTCCTAATTGACTTAAAATTGTGTAAAAGTTGAAAAATGGACTTCAGCAATCTGTATTTCTAGTATTAAGGCAAAGCATATTCGAAAATAATCAGTTTGATTTGGAAAAGGTAACCAATATTGGGTCACCATGGTTACAAGTTAATTAGTGAGTACTTGATGGGCACATCAAGATGTTCCTTGATAAATTTTAGGAAATGTTACCATGCAAATTTGGGAGTTGAAGATTGAACGGTTCTTAACTTAGAAAGGTGTGAAAATGGGGAGAACACTTTAATCCCCCCTTTCTCCCCCCCCCCCTCCTCCCAGTCTGAATTGGGTTAAAGGAATTTTTTTTCTTGCTGTACGTGAATTGAAAGTAAGTTTTTTGGTTCATTAAAAAAATCTGACCTAAACTGCATAAACAAAATGAAAACATCAGAGTCCGATTTTGAACTACACCCATCCATCTCAGGGAAGAAGAGGTACGTTTGAATTTCCTTTTTTACCACTTTCGCTATTTTATTAGTAGAGACTAAATCTCATTGACCTGGATTTGGAACGGTGCCTATGCCATATAAATATTATATAAGGGCTAACATAGAGAAAATCCAAGGGATGGGAATTGAACTCCTTTTCCCCGTACAGTGCCACTTAGAACTTCATACCTTTGTAATGCCGTGCTCTCGATACACGTACCACTGCTGATCAGTTATACCGAACTGGATTTCATATGCTTCAGCCCAACGATCCGTCAAGTGGGATCCCTGTGTTGCTATGACTTTGACCCTAGCAATATCTCCCATCATCACTTGCAAGTATTCACCGCTAAATCCTTTTGTGAGAGCATGAAGCCTCCCTAGATGAGGTTCATAGCCAGATGTTTCATTTTTAGTTGACATCTGCCAAGCTTTTATGATACCACTTTGAATCCCTAGTGGCTTCACACGTTCTTTGGGAAGAATTGAAATTGTACCAGATTGATAAATTAAAGGACAACGACTCTCATTTGAAACTATTATAAATAAGAGAATACATGTCAACGTTTTAGACTGAACACGAATCATTTGATTCAGCTTCGTTTTAGGTGAGAGTATGGATAGCTATAAATGTGACCTAACTTGGCCTATCAGACGCCATTTCGAAAGACAGTGAGGTCGCATATAGCAGAGCTCCATATCAGAATATTTGGTTTCATGTGCAAAATAATAGCACTCTCATCAAATGACGTCATACCTGTGTTTATCCGCAAATCTATCCCATCATGCACCGCAACTCCGCAATGAGTTGGTACGCCTTCTATAGATTGTAAGATGCCGCCGCTTGCTCACTTTTTCCGTATTTCAATCTCATAATTCTTTGTGGTTAAACTATATATTTTTCGCATTGGCTGAGAGCGCTATTCAAACACAGTTCATGCATAGTTCAACTTATAAATTACAAGACGCTATAAACTTTTAAACTTGTAAGTATCGACAGTATTAGAAAAGTGTGGCACGCCATATGTGACGTCATATCTATAAAAAATGCGGCCACGGGAGTCAAAGTTCCAACCTCTACACGCTCAGCCAAAATACAACTTAACGAAATGAAACGTGTTCTTTTCAAATGGTGATGGTTATTTTTAACTTAACACAAATTTCAGAAAGGGCGTTGTTCCCCTTACTATTTTTGCAGATAAGAGATAAGTTTACAAGACTAGCAGCAACTAGTAGCACTTGTTTGGAGAAGTATTGCTCACAACTTTGATTTTATTGCACGCGGGCGGGTCTGGAAACAAATCAATGTTGGCAATACATTGATATACCGTCAAATTGAAACAGAACTTTACAGCCCTTTAGACCAGTTTTTTTCTGATAACAATTTTAGACAGTCTTCTTCTATTTGTGTGAAGTAAACATGAGAAAATTGAACTGGTTTTAGTATAAACTAGTATGGGTATGTTTGGCGATAATTCAGTTGCGCATGCTCAAAAGTAAGTTCAAATGGGCTGGCTCGTACTGCCTTTGACCATCAGCGTTCGCAATAGTAATAATATTAATAATAAAAATAATAATAATAAAATAATATTAATAATAAATGAAACGTTTTATTGCCATATATCCATATTTGCCCATTTTGGTCCAATACCTAATGCCTCGGATGTACTATGCAGTCAATTCTTAATGTGTTGGTAATTTGACTGACGATCACCGTTTACCCTACATAAAAACCCACACATAAGAAACTAATTTTTAAGATCCTGCTAGGCAAGATTTCCATTTAGACCCCCTTTACATAAGAACCTGTTTTAGCCTAAAATTTGAAACAGGTTCTTATTTTATAGAATTCAATTAAAACCTAGAATTCATAAATCAAATAAAACAAGCTTTTAATGGGTAATGAAATAAATAATTTATAATAGGGTTTGTATTTGTTTAGATTACAGTCATTTACGCATGATTATATATGCATATTCCATATAAACAATAGACAGTACCAATATTCTTCCAGCAACAAAACATTTTTTAAGAAAACAAGAACCTGTTTAAGAACCTAAATAGCCTAATTTCTCAGTAAACACCAATTATAAAAGAAGCTTTTGAGGCTAATTTGGAAAATTGCAGGTTCTTATATATGGATTTTTACTGTATTCAGACTGGGGGGGGCTGAATGTGGCGAACTTGTTGATATGGTGTAATCTGTTTCCATGGCAACCATATTCTCAGTGACAGGTCTGGCTAAATTTAAGAGCTTAAGAACTTTTCTTGGAATGGAATTTTATGGGGTTTTTTCCTTTAATCATAGTTTCTGTTACCAAAGTTCATTTTTAAACTATTCGATATTATCTGAATGAACTAAGACAATTTTCGGACGTCATTGATAAATTCAAGATGGCGGCCATAAAATCCAAGATGGCGGGATCATGACGTCATACGACGTCATAATTCAAATTTCTAATTGCCATTAGATTGGTAATTGGCTAATTAATTTGTATACTAACTTTCGTTTCCATATCTCTAAGTTACATGCCACGGGCACTTTCAGCCCTGCCCCCAAGTCAAAGGAACTCCAAAAAAAGTCCAGTCTGAATTAGTCTGCGAACAGGCTCATTTGTACGAGAAAGGGGGAAAGAGAGAGGAAAGGGGGGGGGCGAAGTCAAAGGGGAAAATGAGCCTGCACGGAAAGTACTGATCACGGCATCCCGCCCATTGACACTTGCGATTTTAATTAATGACATCTGACACTTGCCGGAACTGTTAGGGCCTGTTTATATGGAGGCGGGCCATCCCGGTAACCCGCCTAGGCGAGATCGCGCCTCACGCCTATTTCCCTAATTAAGCTTTCGTTGCGTTTATTTGAGAAGGCGGGCTGGCCCGGTTGCTGGGATCCCGGCACAGAGTTGCCGAGATCCCGACAAGCCGGGCCAGACAGTATGGCGCCACGCCAGCCGATTCCCCATATAAACAGTTCATCCCGGCTGCCGGGATAAAATTTTCCCATATAAACACACGAAAAATTCGTCCCGCCAACCGGTTGTTACCGGGCTGGCCCGCCGCCATATAAACAAGCCCTTAGAAATCAAACGCCGACGCTTTATATAGAATTTCAAACTGAACAAAATCCGTCTTCCGAAGAGAAATGAAATTACTCAGTTCTAGAATTAAATAAAGCAACATACCTTCGATACTGTGAGATCAATATTCAACGCGGGATAATATGAATACTACACTACAAGCCTTTAACATTTTAAAAATATGTCTTAGCTTTTTAAAATAGGCCTTTAGCTTTGCGTTATCGGCAGTGAACATGAATTCATCCGCGAGTTGTTCCACGTTAGTTATCCCGCTCCGTTGAAGTATTTATCAAAATTCGTTGTTGCACCACAATAGACGGAAGATTTAAGACAGCTCGGCTGAACGCAACGCCAAGCGTTTCAGAGAAATAGTGAATGGCAAATCAAGTTGTAGGCACTCTAACCGTAGCTTGACCTTTGATACTAATTTTTCGTCAAAGTATCTTAAAGTAATCATCTTGATTGCAAACATATTTACAATGACGCAAATATAAATCAGTAAGCAAGAACATCCATGTCTTCCACTCAATCGAGCAAATTATTCAAGGAACAGTTACTATTTCCTACCAGCTTTGAAGAAGGCTTTAACTTTGACGAGGAACTACCTTGATAAGCGATCGAGGCTGTGTTGATTTTGTCAACCGCGCGCCATGGGTCGCATTATTCCCTTGAGTCTACTTGCGTCATCACGACTAACCAATTGGAACACTACGTCCTATTTTGGGACGCAACCACCTGACCTGGATTCCAGATTCAATGCTCGCCGTGCAGGCTCTTTTTCCCTTTTCCTTCCCCCCCCCCACCTCTTCCTCCCTCTTTCCCCATTTCTCGCACAAATGAGGCTAAGTCTGAATAGGGTGATAAACTGAAATTACACTGACCTTTGTATGGTACATGGCTAAATAAGTATGTCTGCTGTCCTGTGGTCAGCTTGCTTTCTCTGACCCAGTCCATCTTGTCCCATCCTTTGTACCCCAACAGAGCGTATGACGCGCCTGGCTCTAGCTCAGGGCTGATGGCGCCTACCGTTTTCAATGCTGCTATCAGTTCTGCAGACTGAACTGTGCCCGTAGAGTGGACCGCAATAAGTACCATTGTGTCGTATGGAATATCCCGAATATAATCAACGAATGTCTGATTAGCGCTGGCGTCACAACATGTGTCAAATACTCTCGAATCCAGGAATTCTTCTGTTAAATACAAACTGTTGTTAGCATTTGCCTATATGAAACTAATGTAATAACAATAAAGGTGCAACCTTTATTTGACGGAAAAGCTTTTGATTGCAAGTGGCCACAAGCGTTCGCTTCTGAACAAGAGATCAGAACTCATTTCAAAGTGCAGCCATGAGAAAAAATTCTACCTTGCGAACTTCAACAAGGAATTACTTAATTAGCACATCTATAAGCAACTTAACCCTATTACATAAGTGAATGTGCTATAAATACTTACTTAGCAGCAACAACTAGGGTTCTTCTAACTAACTATAATCTAGTTCAAACTATGGGATTGATCAACTAAATTGATGAACTTGGCTTATAAGTAGTTCATCAACCCCGTATGAAGTAAACACTGGCGGAAGTTATTACATACTCGGTATAAATCAATAAAGAGAAGGTTAATTCTCGGTTAGTTAAATAGGAACCTAAAACAGAGTTGTAAAGGCTCCATTAAAATTCCTCTTCTTACTTATTGTTATAACTGTTATTTAACTGTTACACTGAGGTGTCGCTGAAGACAGAGTTGTTCATTCATGGCTACTCTGCACGTGTTTACGTATTAAGTATAGATCCAAGGTGTTGCTGATGAAAGGGTTGGAGTCATATACGGCTAGTCTGCACGTGTTTATGTATCTAAACATAGTTTTACAACGCATGGGAGCTCGTAGTTAAGCAAGCACATTCAATCAGCGCCGTAGCCAGATCGAAAGTGTGACCAAGGCAAGGGAGGGGGTTATCGTAAATAGCATTCCCTGATGTTTGAGAACACTAACCAAGGGAAGTGTCCGTTTTCGTCCTGGTAGATTGGTCACAAGAAGGGGATGAAGAAGTTTTGACCCGAGGTTTTCTTCTTAGTAGCTACGAGCATGACATTGCCTTTAAGGTATCAGGATAGGTTTCGATATACAGTCAGTTTTTATTCAATAGCGCGCTAGAGTTTTATTCATCCACAATAAAATTACCATAAACCCTCGAAAATAAATCTATGGACGCATATTTGCTCAAAAGATTTTTTTCCTAGTATTTTGTAGGGATTTGGTATGGACTTTTGTTCTCACTGGGCCTATACACGAGGGGTCTTATTTTCGAGAGTTTACGGTATAAATTTCCTGAAGCCCAGTAAATACTGCACCTAATCACGACTTAAAAGATCTCATCGTTTCAGGAAGAACAGGTGGCGAAGACGATGTCTGAACTCAAAAAGTATTTGACCTATCATTACGCGTATGGCACCTGGCTTGTTTAAAAGAACAAACAATGAACTTGGAGACCGTGCAAGAGTTTCAGTTATTAACGCTTTGTTATTATTTTATCATTTCTCAAAGTTGGTTATTGAAAGTAGTTATTGAAAAGTGCAGATGGAAACGTAAACTTTGAGTTGGATTCAGAATTTACTAGGCTTTAAGAAAATATATACTTTTCAGTATTGGGTTTTAATAAAACCTTGGTGTGCTGATACCTTAAATATGGTAACTGCCTAATCACAAAAAACGTTTCAGACGAAATTGGGAGTTTAAACCAAAACCTGGCAACTGTCTTCCAGGGAGTACGCACCGAGCTACGTACGGCAAGCAGAAAGTGCCGACTTTGTAACTATGTGTTTAGCAGACCCCACATAATATGGGAATCACAAGACGCCACTTACTTGTTTCATAGTTAAGAAGAACAATGTTGTGGCCTCGTTTTCTCTTCGCGTATTGTTTTCTTCTAACGTTTATCCACGCATCTCTAGACTGTATGTGTACATAAGTCTTCCATTCTAAGATAAGAAAATAAAAGAGATTTAGCGATTTGAAGGAAGCTGTATTCCAGTGCGATACCAATGCCATTTGGCAAAACAAATGTTTCACATTCCTGAATGTAAACTTTGACTAGTTTCCGGAAACGAAAAAAGTCGTAGCAATATATCTGTTCTGTTCAACACTGATAAAAAGTCACCGAAATACGTTAAGCCGCAAGTTCAGTTGAAATGAAGATTGAAGACGGAGGCGTGCATGATTTGCAGATAAATCTGACAGGTGACAGTTCGTGTCCAGAGCATATTGGTTTCCAAATCATCTGACAGAAATGTTTCAACCATTGTTGAAAAACGTGACCAACAGTGAAACTGGAAGTTGTTTCTTTTCATTTTATTTCACTAGTTTATCTGAACCATTTCGAATTTCTAAGTATTTGAACAGAGCTGAAAACACAAATCATGTTTTGAAGGATTCGAAGTTATTCCATTCTCCGATAAAACGAAAATGTTGGCTAAATTTGTTTGGACTACCAAAAAAATATTACATAACGATTCAAGAAATCAGCAGCTACAAATCAGCCAAATGATATTTTAAGCATTCTTGACTGAATTATTTTGTTCTTTTTCTTATTGTTGACTTGTGTTTACAAGAAGTATAAGTCGAGGATGATCTGGACCTCTTACACCATTCGAATGTCCCAAACACGATCTTTCTCATACGAGATTGCTCATACTTTGACTTAAGATTATCTTCGTTCGGAGAGAAATTATGGCAAATTTAAAACCAAAAATATGTTTAAACATTCCTACACTCTAGTTTCAAAACAGTTTTCACTTTTTAGGTTTAATCTGAAGCAAAAATCAAAGGCTTATTCCGTGCGTGTTGGAAGGTTGCGTCATGCTGTCAGTATCTATAAATCACTTCGTCTTTGCTAACAATCCGAAACACTATCTTAAATCGGACTAAATATCACCCTTTTGAAGCAAGAATAGTATGCAATGCAACTGATCCAGCGACCAGCATATTTACACGACTCCGACGCCATGTTTTTGCACAAACTCCCAACAATGTCACGTGATATTTTCCTGGAGCAAGATCAAGTTGAAATGGCTTAGTCAAGTGACATACCTGTGCACTGGACAATTAAATAGTCGTTAGTCAATGCAAAACGAAACAAATAGGTGTTGCATAAAAGTTCAAGATGTAGCTGGAAAACTGGAGCGTTGGAAACTTTCTAATTACTCCTGCAATAACTACAATACAAAGTTCATCTCTCTAACTCAGTAGGTATCAATAAGTATCAATAAGTATCATTAGGTGTCAATAGCTATCAATAGCTTTCAATATGTATCAATAGTTATCAATAGCTATCAATACTTATCAGTAGCCATCTTTAATCAGCAAATTCCTACCATCAGGATACTTGTAGTCGGCAAAATGTTGCAAAGTCGAATGTGCTTCGTGTTTCAGCCAAAACCCAACGGATAGTCCGCCTGGACAGTTGTATGGTCTAAACATGCACGCCTTGGAGTCATATACTTGCGGATGTGTGTATGAGTAACCACTGTTTTCGTTAATTAGCGTGCTGCCCAAAGTTCTTGCTCCCTGCCCACAGCGAATATGGATAGAAGGGGTCTGTAGATTCTCGAAACAACACCCTCCATGTAGGGTTAGTCTATGTAGAGGCCAATTATGCTTGAGGCCAACAGCTGCACGAGGAAATCAAAGACACCAGAAACAGTATATAACGTTAGAAAATCAACTTGTTATGTATAAAGGCAAATTAAATGCACTCCATCTTTACAATCTATGGACATACTACTACTACTACTACCACTACTAATACGTTTGAAATCAACCATTATCTCAACCTCTAAGCAGAAACAAACAATATACTATCCAATGGAGGATTAACAAGTGATCCATTGAAGATTCAGAGCGTCTTTTGTACTAGGACGAGTTTGACCGAATTCCAAGATGGCGGCCAATGGCTTCATCGTTGCATTGGTTGTGTTTAGCTGGACCTTGTGTTTCTTTCCAAAGCCATTTAGCCCAGTAGCACGCTAAACATGGGTTTAGGTGAGCTTTGCACCCCTGATTAAGGTACTTGCACTGGTTGAAAAATCGAGAAAAAAATTTCCTCAGAAAAAAGTTGAAGTTAACCAGAGTGTTCTTAAACGTTCGTATCCAAAATTTCAGGTCAATATCTTTAGTGGTTCAGGGGATATGAGCTTTTGAAAATTGGCTATTTTGGCCTTTTCAGCCATTCTGATTGGTCCAAAGGGGTCACGTGACTGCTTGGAGGGAAATTCAAAATGTTTGTTTTTCATTAGTTATTGTA
>JANVCK010050563.1:0-10045 GCA_026546655.1 Epizoanthus illoricatus | reverse complement strand
CATAATTATAATTTTAATTAAATTGTCTTTGTTATGTTTAAACTCCAATTCTATTATTATTGTCAAGATCAAGTCTAGCAAACTTCACAATTAACACAAGTAATCATGACGTCATGTCAGGACATGTGCCGTCAGTCTAAACAAGTTCTCGCTTTATACTTACCACAAATGCGCTTCAATGCAAAGAAAGAGTTTACCTCCAATCCAGATACCTTATTTCCAATGCTGTGCCCGATAATGGAAATCCCTTTTCCAAGGGAGGGATTCCCATAGCAAAGGAATAAATGCATCTGCATTGGAGACTAGGCAAAGGGATTAAAGGTAGTTTGATACTTTTGCAGGGTTAAATATTATTTTGTTCATCTTATAAAAAAAAACGTCCTTGAGGGAATCCCAAGTGTTGCCTCAATCCCTTGATTACATATACCACTGAGTTAAAAATACAATATACAGTACATTATAATTAACCTCCATCAAATTCAGTCCATGGATTTAGTCTGATAAGTTCAGTAATCAACTAATACATTTTTGAATTTGATAATTAAATTACTGACAATTAGGCATTACTGGATGAGGTTAAGTTCACATGAGAGTAAGAATTATCAAGGCCGAGGTTTGTGTTATCTGCTAAAGCTGAGGGCTGGGAAGGATAACACAAACATAGGCCTTGATAATTCGCTATTATGTGAAAACTGAATCCAATAATTGTTTTATCATGCAACTACAAATGCAGGAGTGCTTACAAAGATATATTTTTAGGGTATAATAAGTTAAAACTCGGAATAATACACTTGTTAGTTGCATACAACTTTAATGACAGTCGTGCAATATAGGCAGCAGAAATGACTTCATTTCTGTATGTACATACAAACTATTATCTGTAGATATGATATAATGATTCAGCAACATCTGGAATTAACGGTGTGTTTACAAGCAGCCAATCAGAAGTGAGATTCCATCAAAACGTATAACAATTAAAAGTTAATCAAATTAACTGAACTTGACAGAATCCATGGACTGAGTGTTGACTATACAAATTGTTCATGACAACATCTAAAAATATGTTCACTTTTATTTGATAATTGAGTGCAATGTGAGCCTACATTCTTGTAGCAAATTTCAAACCAATATAACAGAAACTGGACTTTGTTTCATTTAAATATCAATTGTCAATAATAAAGTGAACACACTCAGTGAGCTGGAGACATCAAACATATTTAACATTATTTTGAGTTATTTTTATTTTCATTTGGGAAAGATGTTTGATTTTTGCAAGTTCAATTTCTATTTTCACTTGGTAGACTAATCAAACCCACTCTTGACAAGGGTCAGTTTTTTGTAAAAGAAAATTGTTGTATAATTATGTTATGTTACGAATTTCGAGCGTTTTCAGGCAACACAAGACAATGAAATTGACATTGAGTACATTTCAGAGCAGCACAGATGATAATGAATGCATTAGCGGTTATCGTGTGTTCGTGTTGAGTGAACTGCCAACACAGTGGTTGAATTTTTTACTTCTGTTATCGTATACACATGCTGCTAATATTTAGTGAAATTAGAGGGAGTATTTCACATCTGGTTGAGCTTAAAACCATCAACAGACTGTGTTTACTTTTGATGTAAACATCTCACATGTAATGTATCTCAAGCTCTCATCTTGGGAATGTAAAGTGCTTGTCGAGGTTTTATTACAATTTGTAACAGAGCTCTGCGCTTATAGTTCTACGTTCAACAGCTTTATAACTCAAGAGCTTCAATTTTCTCAACAGTATTTATGTCATTAAATACCAGCGTCTATTCTTTCTATTTCTAAACAATGCAATAGGAACATAATTCTAGTCTGTCATCGATAACAGAAGCCGGCTACTAGAGTCTAGCATTGGAGTGGGGGTATAGTGACATGCCCAGTGAGGGTGCCTGTAGGGGTATGGGTACAGCTGGCATATGCCCCACTGGGATCACCTGGAGATGGTATGGATAGTTTTACAGGGGTATGTCACCTTGGGGTACAGGGGTATGTCACCTTGGGGTACAGGGGTATGTCACCTTGGGGTACAGGGGTATGGGTACAGGTGTATATCCCCTGGGGTCACTTGGTGGGTACAGGTGTATGCCCCCTGGGGTCACCTGGGGGTACAGGGGTATGGATACACGGGTATGGGTACAGGGGTATGTCACCTGAGGTCACCTGGGGGTACAGGGGTATGGATACAGGAGTATGGATACAGGGGTATGGGTACAGGGGTATGTCTTTTTGGAGTACAGGTGTATATCCACTGGGGTCACTTGGTGGGTACAGTTGTATGCCCCCTGGGGTCACTAGGGGGTACAGGGGTATGGATACAGGGTATGGGTACAGGGGTATGTCACCTGAGGTCACCTGGGGGTATAGGGGTATGGATACAGGGGTATGTCACCTGAGGGTACAGGGGTATGGATACAGGGGTATGGGTACAGGGGTATGTCACCTGGGGTTACAGGTGTATATCCCCTGGAGTCATCTGGGGGTTCAGGGGTATGGGTACAGGAATATGCCCCCTGGGGCCACCTGTAGGTATGATTAGTATAGGAGTACCTATGGGTGCAGCAGCAGGTATTTGTATCTGTATATGTATTGTTTTTATTAGTATAACTATATATACCAAATCAGTGAATAGTGATTATTACACGCTCTGATTGGTTAATCAACCTGCAAATATCCAGTGCTATACACATACATTAGTTTTGGATCCCACAAGTTCAGACTGCTATTGAGTATATTGCGGAGAAACAAGTTCATGTGCCCATTGACTGTGAAGTTTGTTTCATCGCATCACCTTGGCCTAAAGTTGGATTAAGTGAATTAGACAGTTTACCAAATGCTCTAAATAGTTTTAGTTAAGAGGATCAAATACTGTGCTATAGAAACTGCTATCACAGATGTCTATGCAGCCATTGGTGTTGTTAATTTGTGATAATTTTTTACTTCCATTCCAAAAATAACTATCCCAGACTGACGTGAAGCATAGTGCACAGCAAGATAATTTCCAGATATATATCAACCACAGTGTTTCCCTGTTAATAATTTTAAGCCCTACATGTATATAAAAGGCCATGTATACTCTTTTTTCAGTTTATAAGAATGTCTATTTTTTTGGTTGAGGCTGAACGTTCTTATTATTTTTTTGGATTTCAGTCTCAAATGTTCTTAAAAACCTTCTTATTTTTTCATTTCATAGCATGTATGTGTATGCATGTACATGCAAGACTTGATGTAGTAAAACATACTGTACATGTAAGTGTGAAATAGGGCTCAGATATTACTGCTATTTCTCCACATTTTTCTTCAGTAAAGAACCAATGTACACTGATGAAATACATATTGTAAAGTTACTTTACAGAATGGTTGGTGATTCTTTACATTTTCGATAAAAATAAACATTCCTTACTTATCCTCAGCCTGATGTATGTTCTTAGCATGTTCTTAAATTTTGGGCATTTTTCAGCCTAAATGTTCTTATAAAAAAGGTTCTTATTAAAAAAGAGTGTAGACACACAACAGCAGGGTAGTTAATGGATTATACATGATCTGTTTAAAATAGACTGAAAACTGAAGTGTGTTTTGTGAAAACAGATCAAATTCTAGCAGTGAAACACAGATTTTACTTTTAAGTGGTTTTCAGTAATGAGCTGCACGATTTGTAAATTGGCAGGAAGTTGGCACCAGGTGATTTGCGATGAAGACTGCTCTTTACTACCCACCATTTAAACCCCATAGACATGAAACATAACTATCCACTGTATCATGGATTCAAAATTCTGTCATGTTTATGTTCATGTACATGTGCCGAGATGTGGTCTGTCGTTGCAGTACTTTTTAGCATAAACTCTAACATTTAAAATAAAGTAATTAAATATCTAATTTCTGGTTTGAAGAAATAATTATTTTTTTATAGCGGTTTACTATTTTCAGTTGTGTTATTCAAAATATTTGTAATTCTTCCTGAGGAAAATTAGCTCAGGAAATAAGCTTAATTATGTTTTTGACATGTGATAACCAAGTATATGTAGTTCCTGTTTATGTCTCTATTTCACTGCTAACTGAAAAGGAGTGTGAAAACAGGGTCAAATGACTAGGATATAGAGGCCAAATTGCTGCACTGAAGACATACAATTGACTCCCAATCACTCAAACCTTCAAAGGAAATGGAAAAAAGTTTGAGTTATCTAAAATTAGAGTTATTGAATGTGGCATCAAATAACCTAAAATTATTGTGGATGAGAATTGTGTTGATATTCACACTAAATATTTGTAAATGACTAATACAGTGTTCAGACCAGATATGAAACACGGTTATAACAAACATGTTTAGCATAAAGAACATTGTGAGTGTATTCTCACATGTTGCTACATTTTCACAGACTTACAGAATATTTAATTAATGATATATAGACATGGTGGTAGCTAATTCAAGTTTTGAGCTGGATAATCTTAATATCAAAATGTTTTTCAAACATGATTAGTACACATAGAAACATGTTTAGAGTTTAGTCTGAACATGGCATAAGTCTATGAATGTGGCCCTACTCAACACAGTAGAACAGACAGTAACTCAACAAAGACACTTTTGATTTATTTATAACCAATAATTTCGACATTTTTGAGAATGTATGTCATATATTAAATATAGATAGTGAATTCAATTACTATTGCCAGATCCATCTATTTAATTGTAGATTGAATGCACATTTAAATACTGCAGGAGTTTTTAAAATAAATCACTTTTTATTGGCCATTATGTAGGAACTAAGACTTTACAGTGATCTATTGATTTTGGTTTTGTTAAAGAAAATCAGGTAGTTTTGTATTTTTGTATTTTTGTGTTTTAAGTGGAATTTTTGATCCATCTATTTAAAGCATATATTATTTAAAACTTAGCTTTAGAAGTTTCTTGCCATTTTTTATCTATAGGCCTGTGAAAACACATGTATCAAATAGAGGAAGCTTTCATTGTAACTTGAGGGAAATCACCAAAAATGATGTATCACTAAATTCTCCTTAACAGTCACCATACATATGTAATAAAAAGGTTGGGAGAATTTGACAACCATCGATCCAAGAAAGTTGGTGGTTCCTGACTTTATTCTCATTGGTAAAGTACTAGTTATTTTTAATTGACACAGTATGGAGAAGATGCATGTTGATAAACTGATTGGTGCTAAAAAGGGTAGAGTTTGATGTGTAGGAGGGTTACCAAAAACCTTTGCCCATAAAAAAGGAGTCTTCAAGATAAGTTTGATCAAAAATTCTCCTCCATGTATATATATGACTACAGGTATAAACTGGCAGTCAGGCAAAAGTCTGGGAAAGTTTTTTTCGAATGAAGGGAACCCTGCATCTATAGGCACTATTTGTCTGTTACACATCTGTCAACCTAGCAGTCAGAGGTGCCGCTGATGATGGAAGCAAAACTGGTATGTTTGCATCTGTTAGCACCCAAACATTAAATTCTCCATGTACACACATTGTTTATGAGTGACTTGGGAGAATTTAGTGATCAAATTCATCAGAAAAAATGTTTTTCTTTGATCAGTTTCTTTATTCTTTAATATAACCAAACCACTTATTTTGATATGTATATGGTAAGGAGGAGATAGTTGGCGATAAGTCGCAGTCTTGCTGAAAGGATGAAAAGCAGCCCTTCTAGTATTCTCTCTGTTCAGGGCTTGAAATAACCAAAATTCTACCTTGTTACAACCCCCAAAATTGATTGTTTTGTTAGTTGGAAGTTTCTCACTAGCAATGTTCTTGTTAGTGCTGTACACAGGATCTCATATCCTTTTGCTCTGTATCAATCAGTGTTGATTTTTACAGTCCTGCATGTGCACAGCCACAGCTTGTAACAAAAAGTACCACTGAGAAATGAAAGCCTCACACAGTAGTGAGACAGTGTCTTGGACATAATGAAAAAAATATATAAATTTATTTTTAGTGGTAGTGTTGCTGAGATTTTGGGTGAATTTTGTTATAAGATTTACTCACTGGCAGTTTTTTTCTAGTACCCTAAATTGTACATTTCTAGCCCTGCTATTAATGTATCTTTGACTTCAGTTTTGATAGTGACAGATCAGGTGTTAATTGGATTTATCTGGAGTACTTATGTTCCATTCTCATAGGCAGGAATGGGCATGCTCTCAGCTTGCTTCTACCATGTGTCTGGTATAATTTAATTAACTAATTAATTAATTAGCACCAACAATAAAGCATCAAAGTCCCATGCATGGAGTTCTTTTGAAGTATTCATGCATGCATGGAATCAATTTCAACCACATTGACTCTTAATAGAAGTTCTCAGTACCTTTACTGTCAGATTTTTATTGCTTTTTTATAGGAGACCTCAGAAATGACTTTTGTTTTCTTGGAATTTAGCTATGATAGTTTTGTCACCACAGCTTGGTCTGCTTTCATTTTGGAAATTCCAACACCATTGCATGTATGAGAACTCAGTTAAAACAATAGCCTGTTACTGTTGTGGTTTGTGTGGAAGTTCAGTCTGAGGGTTTTGGTTTCGAAGTAGCTTTTCAAACCTGGAGCTGATCCAAATGAAGCACATATGCTGCTCAATGATGGAGCTACACATGACAAAAATGTGCTTTGTTTCAGAAGTATCTAGAGCTAAACACTTAATTGGTCCATCAGAACTGACTGTCTATGTTTTGAAGCTACAAAGGGTAAGAGAACCTGTATGTTGATTGTCTGTGCATACACATACATGTATAGTCAGAGTATATAGTCAGGTATGTAAGTGTAAGGTAAGGTACAATTAACTTAACTGCAACATGTGATTAATTATAAATCATGCATGTACTGTACAATATTATTTATTAATTATAAAAATTCAATACATGGATCAGTGGGATCTAAGAGTATATGATATTATAATTGTTTTGTTCACCACTTACAATTAGTGGAAGAGACAAGTGTAAGCAAGTCAGATATGCCCTCCTGTGATCACACAATTCAACCTTTTGTGTACTTGATCAACTAAAAGTTGATATGTTATGTTTGCACCATGAGCGTGAAAGGTTTTAGCTGACGTTTCGAGCATTAGCCCTTTGTCAGAGCAGACCTTTTTTTTGCTCTGACGAAGGGCTAGCACTTGAAATGTCAGCTGAAATGTTTCACCCTCACGGCGAAAAACGTAACATATCAACTTTTAGTTGATCAGTTGATCCCATCACATGAACAGACCCTAATTTCCCATGTGCTGTTCCTTCCCAGTTGCACCTGGCTGCTCTAGCGTCGCTCAAGAGTGAAATTGTTGACGTGACAGGAAAACTGCAGCACATGACTGAAGAGCGCAATTCCCTGCGTGATGCACTCAGCAATGCCAATCAGGATTATGAGGGACGACTGTCGGCACAAGCACAACAGAATGAGGAACACATCACTGAACTACAGAGCGTCATCGCCGAGCTCAACAAGAAGTTGTCGCTACAGTCAGCAAATAAGATTGATGAGGATGAGGAGGAGATGGAGATTGAGTCCCAGACATCAGAACATGGTATGGTGACTTGCCCTTGGGAGGGGTGGGTGGGGATAAGCAGTACCCTTAGTAGAGGGTGTGTGTGCAGGGGAGAGAAGACACATACTACCTGGTCAGGGTGGGTGGGAGAGGTACTTTGTATCTCAGAAGCACTAAGAATATAATTATTTAGAAAATTCTTGATTTTGAGAATTGTCATTGGTCCTAAAAGTTGTCATAGAGAAATATTTAAAGGTCATGGAATTTAGTTCCTGAAGAAATGTAAGTTTCTCTAATTGTGCTGGGGGGTTATAATTTAGGTTAGGGTGAGGGAACTGTAATACAGTTGGCAAATAAGATTGATGAGGATGAGGAGATGGAGATGGAGATGGAGATGGAATCCCAGACATCAAAACATGGTATGGTGACTCATTCTTTGGAGGGGTGGGTGGGGCCAGCAGTACCCTTAATAGAGGGGGGAGGGAGGGGGAGACACTGCTTGTTGAGGACAGGTGGGGATTCTAGACACTTTATCTCAAAGTCACCAATCCTTTACACAGAAAATTTGTGAATTTGAGAAATATTATTGGTCTTTAAAACTTATAGAGAAGTAATTAAGAGTCATCATGGAAACTAGTCTGTGAGTTACTTTACCCCCCCCCCCACCCCCACTCATTCTGGCTGCATTTCTGAAGTTTCTGGATAGATCTGCCTTTGTTGTATTTTGGTTGGTGACAACATGAATTCATAAATTGAGCTGAGCTGAGAGTGATTGGAATGTTACAAATTCACAAGGTTTAGTTTTCATGAGAGTGGAAACACGCAACTTTAGCCATGCACAGACTTGATGTTACTACCCAGCACTTGGTCACCCAAGTATCAAAGATTTGTATTAATGAATTCTCCTTACTAGTTGCTGTACATATCTTACAAAACTGGCCTGGAAAATGTTAGTGTACATTTATCTAAGATAATAGCATTTCTGATCAGTTCCCTTATTTTCAGTAATGAATGCTTATATTTCATTGATATTGTAAGGAGAAATTGATATTGATAAATATCTGAAACTGCAAGGGTTTAAAGTCATCTTACTCTATGCATGCATTTTTCCATCATCTCAAGGCTGGTATTGAATAATTGGTTCTGGAATCTAACCCTAACCCTAACCTTCAACTTGAATTCAACTCAAACTTGAACTTGAATTTGAACTCATAAACTCTCTGTTACCATCAGGATCACAAAGTGAGTCAGAAAGTCTGGAGTCGACAGAGGGAGCCCAAGATGGGGAGGACGACGAGATGTCTAAAGTTGTAGGGGGCCTGGAATATGCTATTGAACGGGAAGACAAGCAGGATAAGAAGAAGGATGGGAAGGAAAAGGAGGGGATAGCTTTTAAAGTGAATGGCACAATAGTCAACAAGCAGGAGGTAGCAGAGGATCAGGTAAGATAAAGTGCAGCAAACATGTGACTGAGTTATAATTTGAATTTATTAGATATAGACTTATTTTATAAATTTATATAAATTTTAAATGCATATTGAATTTCTTGCTTTTTGATTGGTCCAACAACATATTAGAGAGGGGTGCTTAATAGAGAGGGGCACTAATCCCTGCCCTGCCCACCCTTGGGGTTGAAATTGATAGGTGCATAAACTGCTAAGAACACACCAACAGACAGACAGCATTTTATTGGCACCTTGTAATCTCAAAGATACATATTAAGTGTGGATCCAATAAATTTTTGTAGGTTAATTACACAATTTTTTTTGTCTACATGTATAATATTTTTAATTGTCATAGAGATACATGTAACAATCAGTTAGGAAATGCTTTCTGTCTTCTTGCTTATGGGCACAGGAAGAGCACCACCTCTCTTCTGGGAGTACACGTATATATGGACGGATGTATTTTGGTCCCTTTGTCTATCATTACTAGGGTATGGTTGCTTATTCTTAATTTAGTGAGAGCTATACGGTGGTCAGTATTAGAACGGCTTGGATCCACTTCATATGTAATTATCATTGTTCAGATTATTGCAAAAGATCAACTACCAGGCCAAGATGACACTGCAGAGACTTCCAACTTACAGTCCAAGTGTCAGCAACTCAGAGATCAATGCCAGGAGCTGGAAAAGAAGAAGCAAATTTGTAAGCAACTTATTTCTGGTATAATTTTTATGCTAAGCTTTTAGAAGGCTGAAGCAAAAGATATGTGTGGTCTGTCTCAAAATTTTGGCTACCCAGACACTGTGGCACTGTTTTAGATCCACTGCCCCAAACATGGATGCCATGTTTCAGAACAACCCCACCCCCAGGCCGCTGGACCTGTTTTAGGCCCACCCTCAAATATGGAGGCCCTGCATCAGATCCACCCCACCCCCAAATATGGAGGCCCTGTATCAGATCCACCCCACCCCCAAATACGGAGGCCCTGCATCAGATCCACCCCACCCCCAAATATGGAGGCCCTGTATCAGATCCACCCCACCCCAGATATGGAGGCCCTGTATCAGATCCACCTCACCCCGAAATATGGAG
>JANVCK010050452.1:0-12656 GCA_026546655.1 Epizoanthus illoricatus | reverse complement strand
CTAACAAATTTAATTCTAAAATCTCGTCATTATAAAGTTGCTGATTGACTGGTCTTTGCAGATACTTTCTGCTGTCTATGGGCGCGTTCATTTTGGATATTCTTATTCCGGAATAGGAATATACGGAATATATTCTAGCCATTCTGCCACCTGGAGCAGAATAAACGAAATGTATTCCAAGTATTCCGGAATAAGAATAATAAAACGTTTATTCGATTTATTCCGGCTATTCCTATTTCGGAATAGCCCCCAAAAACGCGCCCTATGACTGTCCATAGAACGCAGTCCTTAGCCATAGTGTATAATTTGGTTCAGGTGTTTAGTAGTTATGCAGCTGATTTCAGTACAATCGTCGAGATTATGCGACTCCGACTAGCGACGCTTAGTTTCTGTGACAGCATGGACATAAAAGAATACTCGTGGTCATTTTATATACAATAGAATGTGCATACTTAGGCGGTAGTTTTAAATGTTTTGTTCAGCTATTACGCAGCAACGCTTTGTTTCTATGGCGGCATGAAGATACAAGTATATTTAGTATATTTAGTATATTTATACTATATTACAAAAATATTATATTCTTTTTTCTCGATATTTTTTAGAACGCATCAATAATTTCCCACTCGTCTTCTTTTTCATCTTCCTCATCAAACGGAAAGTCAATGTTACAGAATATGCTGTCTTCCTCCTCGGGCTTTGCCGTAAAGAAGCAAATCCCCTTTCTAGCCAGCCATCCAATGAACACGCCGATAAAATGTCCTATAATAGCCCCGAGCGCTCCACCCAGCAGGCCCCCCACGATGGGCATGGGCAGAACAAGCTGTCCTATGACTGAACCCGCAATGCCCAGCCCTGCACGGCAAACGGACTTTGCAATGATTGCAGCCACGTTTCCTGCGAATTCCTTGTCAGATTTTATCAGGATGCCTTGCTGGCGCTTTCTGTTGGCTTGCCAGATGGAGTAGATGGCTATGCCTATCTCAATGATGCAAGTGATACCATATGCGGCGTGTGTAGCCGTCTTCGAGAGCTGTGCCGGGTTCATGAAGAATGATGCCGTGTCAGCGGCTTCGTCCGCAAAATTCGCAATCAACTGTAAGATAGTTAAAAACATTTTTGTCAAGGAGCAGCAAATGCATTGTAGGTTTGCTGCTAAACATAATAAAAATTGTGAAACCAGCCATATTTTAAATTATGAGGTGGGGTTGAATGCTGAGGAATGTATACATCTATTGATACTAAGTAGGGAAGGAAACACTAATTGTGTTCCAAGCCAATCTAATTGCCATATAAATAGTTGTCGAACCCGTACGTAAACAGGGCCTGCTGTATGCAATAGAACAAAGACAGGGAATCGAGCTGCACCTCTGCAACTTCACGTGAAGCGCCTCTTATTATCTTTTCTCGGCTGCAGTCTCATTTACCCTCATTAGCCCTACTTGGCCCTCATTTGCCATCACTCAACATGATTCATTTTATTTGCGATAGAATTGCTACTAGAGTTTCCTGCGGAGAAGACTATGCTTACCCGAGGGAGCTAATGTTACTCGAGACTGAAGGCCGAGGGAGATATTTCTTTCCGAGGGTAAGCAAAAACTCATGTTCCACAGAACACCAGTCAGCAATGGTTTTGTAATATTGACTGAAAAAATATTTTAAAACCAAAGTTGCTACGCGCGCGCATCCAAGCGTACACCAAAAGGAGACATGAGTATTTATTTCCGTAAACAAATGATTGATTGGACCAATCACAACAGGCGTACTGTCTGAAATATATAATAAAGGTATATATCAAGCCAGATACCTAGCTAGTAATGCATATATACATGTATCATCTACAAGAACCCAGTAAAATTATCCAGATCCCACTATGATTCTATGTAGCTCAGCGGGCAGACATCTGACCGGTAATCAGAAGGTTCCATAATTTGTCGAGATCCTCAGCTTGTTTCACCGTTAGGAAAAAGAAGTTGAAAAATATAAAATGCACAAACTCAATGTAGCTGCACTACAGCTAGCAGATACCGAATTAGGGGCAGTGATGTATCAATATCCGTCAGTAGAAATACAGTCAATCGTCCCAGCTTTATAACTACCCGCAGACAATACCTTTCCATCCCAGGAAACTAGTGTCTGTGGACAGGCAATCTGAGCATCTACATCACGAATTACATGCTTCTATGCTGGATTATTGCACTATCAATGTAGATCCAGAAGGAGGGAGGGGGAGCAATCAGGGTTTACGATGATAGGTGTATATTTCCTGTTTAGTGTTGAAACGCAAAGTCTCCTAAATAAGGAACAGGTACTGCCGGTTATATAGGAATAAATATTGATAAATAGCTGACCTTGAAAAATAGAACCAGAAGCCTCTGCGCGCCTTCATGTCGAGCTATGTGCACTCCTCCCGCCAACAGCGCGCACAGCGCTGAACCGAGGCTCAGATGAACCAGTTTAACCTGTATACTGATGTTGACGTCACACATGCACCACACCACGAAGTGTTCGCAGTTGTTCTCAAGCACATCGTAACACGTCTCGCCTTCGCGCCGTTTTGCTCTCTGTACGACGCGCTCTACAGGAAAGCGACACAACCACTCGGGCCAAATGATTCTTTGTACCTGTATCAATATCAACAAGAAAGCTAGTAATAATGTATTACTATTCCAATAATAACTGTGCTGGGATGGCAAAGGTTACTAAAGAGTAGTGGGATATATATAAACCGTATTTACTCGATTACAAGTTATCAACCCCCCCCCCGGCTTGAAAGCTCGGCCTTCTCGACCCAGCGTTTATTTGAAGTTTATACTAGGATAAGCTTTTAATCACTCCTTTGCTGTCATTATGTACAATGATGATGACCGAAGGTGGGAAGGCCTTCATATTTGAATAATTCAAACTGTATGGTATTAAACTACTTGCTCTTCTAGTATTTACTGGAAACCCGGTGTTTAATCGATTATATACGGTATTTCGAATCAGTCTTTTTGTCAAAATTCAGTTAGCATTGGAGGCGACTTCCTTCCATTGCGGCGGAGTCAAGACCACCACCCCTTAAATTTTAACTTATTGGAGTTGCTTCTTCCGAATTCTTAGATTTCGACAACAACACTTTATTAGTAACGAGCAATGTTCGTGATCAGTAGACGCCGCAGGCTATTTTCACTGCGGTTCATACTGCAGTCAAAATCATGTTGGCAAGCGAGATAATACTTATCACGTGCGATAAATGGACCAATTACATCGGCTTCTAAAGATGCCGGACTTGCAAAAGAGATTACACAGTAAGTCTCAAAATAATGTTGATATGGGGGTATCGATGTGCACATTTTGGGAATAATGCTTTGTTGCTTTACTTTAATTACAAGTTATTCTGTTGTAATTAGCAAAGCTAAATTTATCAATGTCTAGTTAGTTTTCCTAATATATACCTGAGGTCATTTTTAGTTTCGATTGTTCGCTTTACAAACCTATGAATGTTTAAATTTCTTTAAAAACTGTATACAAAGTGGTTAGCTTTTTCGTTCATTACGAAATAATATAAACGGTTTGTAGTAGAATGCCTTCCTGATTTTGAAGCAAACAATCCTCTCATGATGGGTAACTGAATCGGACAACAAAGGAATTTGCTTCAGAACAATAATAGTAAATTCTAAAAAATCTGGCTCTCACTCGTATTAAGTCGAAGTTATATATGTGTAGTGTTCAATTATTTGTTTATATTATTAAGTATTCGTTATTAAGATACAAAAGTAGCTAGTACTACTGAATCGATATCTCGAGACAAAATTTTACTAGTACAAGACTTATAAAACACTACTGTCAGCGATTTTGCAAGATATTCCAGACGTTAGTTAGGGACGGACCATTTGACTGTGTGGGGGGGGGGGGGAGTGGAAGAATTTGTAAAAATAAAATTTGCACGAGCCGAAAAGCCAAAAAAAAAACTTGCACGACACAAAATTATAAAGACAAAGAGAGGGAGAAAGAAAGGGGAAAGCGAAAAAAACATTGCAGGCTCATTCCAGGGCAAAAAAAAAAATGGTTAAAAATCATTCTTCCACCCCCACCCCACGATATCAATGGTTCGTCCCTTATAAGGATGGAATACGTTTCTATTTTGTTTTAAAACGCGATTTATCGTTCTTGTTTCTTGTTTTGAGCACACTTTGGATCTGGAAAATCACAACAAATATATATGTTTTCCAAATCTTTGTACGACTATTTCATCAGATTAGCTAAAACCCACCTGATGTATGAACATGGAAGGGGGAAATTTGGTTGCCACAAACACGAAATTATTACAAAGCCATGCACCGAAATAAAAAGGGGATTCCCCTTGACCCAACGCAGACAAGACCTACATTAAACAAAACAATTTCTGCTCCGTCCAAGTTTGTAACACAGTGTGCATCTTTCACATACGGACAAGTTTATAAACCGAAAAAAACTCCTAACTTTCATTAAACCAGTCAGTGAAAGCTCTTGACACTATTTCTAAAAAGAGCTGTTAGTATTACTCATTCCAAACAATTAATAATGGATTTTTTTTATTAAGCTACAGCATTTTAAGTTGTTACTTCGTCACCGAAAGGTTAACCTACCTTCTTCGCCAGAAGATCATCTAAATCTTTAATGAAGTCGTCATGAGGCAGAACCATTGTTGATATCTTCCCCGCATGACCGAAAGCTTTACTTGAAGATATCGGCAGAATTCTTGCTAGTGCCCCACTTGTTGTGCCGTAATAATGAATAATTTCCGGTCTGTTTTGCTGGTCTTTTCCAATACAGAGGAAATGGTGGGAGTATAGATCGTTCTCGGTGACAAGGTGATCACCGCACTTTATGCTGCCAAAATCTGTTATTGGTTCTCTCTGTAAATGTTCCTGTAGAAACTGTTGCTGTTGTTTTTCCGACTTCTTGCTTAATGTTTCCCAATCTACCCGAGGCATCGTAAAGATATACGTATCTATGTCTTTTTACTTTGTTTTTCTTTCTCCCGCTTACATTTGGGCAAAAAAATAGCAGCAACACCACTTGTTAACAATTGTTTGCCTTTCTTGGAAAAATAATTTCTAGTTTTCACTCTCTGAGACAAAGCCAGAAATTATAGTTTTTCTACTTTTTCGTGGCTCAATGTAAATGCTTACAGTTCATATTTGCTCAAATTTATATTATGCAAAATTGTTGTGCACGTGCTTATTATCCGGGCGGGGCATGTTTTGTTACTATAATAAAGAATCTGACACTGCATGTTGTTGGAAAGTGAAAAGCTATACGTTTATATAAACAAATACGTCATGCGCACAAGAGGCGAAGGCTTTATACTTTGCTGACTGAAGTTTATCAACAAACAGTTCCAGACACCTTTGAGCGTTTGAACAAAGATATCTTTGGCTCAAGCATGCAATAATCAATTGCCAGACTTATAAATAACTAGATTCAAGACTTGTGTATCGAATGCCTTCGGAGATGTGCGAAGAACTATTTCAGTCAGTGATTGCTGTTTATTAATGACAGTCACGGGTTGTTGATGTGTCATCGTTTAGTTTACTGGTGATTTGTAGGTGAAAATAGATCCTGTGACGAAACGGAACAAAAGCACCTTATTAGGAATTGTACAAAATGTGAGGATATACTTCACTTTGGCACGTAATTGTACAAAAGTAATTATAATTATTTCTTTTCTTATCGCTACCTTACAATCATATAAAACTATACGATGCTACACAACATTACGTTCCATGACAGAATTTGTAAATTACTATTTTTCGTAAATGACATTCATACATACTGTGGAAATACAGGATAATAATGATTGTCTATTTTATTATTATATTATTTATTATTTATTATTTTATCATTCTATTTTTTAACAAGAACAGGAGAGGTTGCCAAAAAGGAAAGGATATTACACGATGCCGAGCAGATACGGACTTTATCTTCGAGCGACAAGAACAATATCTCACCACTGGGGCTTCGGAACGAGTGAAATGTTTCTCTCGCCATGAGAAGATAAAATCCATATCCGTCATGTTCTTTATATTATATGCCTCTTATTAACCAAGTGTGACGTCTCCATACCATCTCCATTTCTAGGAAAACACGAGGATCCATAGCTTATTGTGCGAACCGAGTTAACGAGGTTTATACTATGGTATTGTTACGGGGTTTTTTCAGTTTCTGGTCGGTACCGTAGGTTGCTGACTTCAAATTGACCAATCATAGAGCGCGAGATTGTTTAGCCAGATAATAATTAACAATTATTCCACGCATTGTATATGAGATGGCCGAGTTGGCGATAATTATCTCAGGTGTGGATGGGAATAATTGTTTTATGGAATACCAAAACAATTTTGACTTTTTCTAGTTTTACCTTTGTGTACGAAGTGAAAACCAAAACGGAATTTAGAGTTCACTTGTTTTTAGAAACAGTAGTTTTCCGTATAAGGTGTAAGTGATCGTTATGCACTGATAACCATCAGTTGTGAGGAACAAAAAAGCTAGAACTTCGAGGATTGTTTCTTATTATCAAATACCACGATTAAAAAACTCCTTCCTGAGAATATATCACAAACGGGAACCAGTATAAAATAGGGCATGTAATTTAGGGGCAAGAATAAGGTATGGAAAATCGCTTGTTTGGTCTGGAAAAAATATTATGGATTTGAGGATAACTAGACGGGAGAGTTCCACTCCAAAACTCTAACAATCTTCCCCACAGGAGCTGGATATGGTTTATTTTTCGCTTCTTTACTACAAATGTTTGTTTAGTGTGGCCGCATATGTTGGTTTTTCTAGATGCAATTCCAAATGCATTTCTATTGCAATTCAACTTTCAATTCAAACTCACATATAATGACAACTCAAGGGGCGATTCAAAATTACAATAGAGCATTGCACAGTTTGGTAAATGGTACCAAGCCTCACCAGTGTAGCTGAGGCTAAGGTGCCTTTGTATTGTTTTAAGCCTGGTTTCCATACATGATCTGTAACGGTCGGCGACGGTCTGCGGCCTGATCATTGAACCTCTTCGATGACCTCACAGACAAGTTTTTCCATTTATATACGAGTGACCGCAGACAAGCGAATCCCATAAACCAAAATGGCGACAACAATTAATCTCAATTCTCAATTTATTACAATATCACCGAGCGTGCCACAGACGGTAATAATAATAATAAATTGTATTACTAACTCCCAATAGGGCTTTTCAGTTAATAATTACGATGTTAAAAACAACTATAAAATATAAATTATTACAATATTATATAATGCTAAAACCTAAAGATCTAAAAGGCCTATTTCTGACGATAAAATTATTCACTTAAAAAACTTTTGATGGCAGTTTTAAAACTCTTCAAGTTGTCTATAGATTGTAGATGGTCTGGCAGCGCGTTCCACAGTCGCACTGCCCTGTAAAGAAAGGACCTCTGGCCAGTGGCCGTTCTACACAGTGGGATGTCCAGCCATGGAAGCCAGGCTTTAGACACGTAAAATTAGTTAGTACAATAGTGAAATTAACTGATATGCATATCAAAAACAAGATGCCGGTTTGTATCAATGTCTACTCAACTTTATAGCCTTGACGTCATGTAACAAACGTGGAACTATAAAAATGTATATTTACACTTCAACTCCAACTGCCATACAAGTTACAAATACATTTCATATTGCAATTCAAACTACAATTTAGGTTGCAATTAATTCAAATTGCAATTAACTTTTCAATTTAATGTATATTGCAATTCAAAATGCAATTGCAGTTTTATGCTTTCAATTGCAAGTTAAATCACAATTGAAATTCACCGTATTTTAAACCGTATTCAAATAGCAATTCGCATTCAAATTTCAATTCGAAATGCATGTCAAAATGAAAGTCAAATTGCAAATTGTAACTGAAATTGCAATCAAGTTTGAACTTGCAAATGCAATACCCAACTCATTTTGCAATTCCAGTTTGAACTTGGGAATTTATTTGCGATTCAAAATGTAATTCATATTCCAATTTTAATAGCAGTTAAAAAATTGTGAATTCACATTCAAATTGCATTTTACATTTGAAGTGCAACTTAAATTGCAATTGCAATTTAAATTTTTAAAATTTCTATTCCAATGGGAATTCAAATTGCAATTGTAATTCTTATTTCAAGTCAAATTACAATGGCAATCGTATTATGTCCTTTTTTAAAAAAAAACTTTTTTTTAACTGTAAAAAAGCTCTTTTTATCTATTCACATTACATTTTCTTTTATATGGAAGTCAGTATTTACAAGAAAACCTCTCTTCATAGAGACATGGAACAACAACACAGAGTCAGATATGGCCAAGCAAAGACAGGGACCGAATCTGCGACAGAAAAAAATGAATCACGAACATGGATTAATAGAATAATGTTCGATATTACCACAGATTGTCTATCAGTGTATATTTCGTCCTTCACAATCTGTATTTGTAGTTTTTTCTATTCTATTTGTGTTCGATATCACAATTTTTTATCCATCAAGGTAAGACAAGTTCTCATAGATCCATCCAACCATAGCACCTATAAAGTGGCCTACACCAGCGCCTATTGCACCCCCCACTAAGCTTCCAACTGGGCCGGCCGCTGAACCAATAAATGAGCAACCGATCCCGAAGCCGACACGGCAGAGAGCCTTGGCAGCGATCCCCACAATCTTAGCGTTGAGCTGTTCGTCTGTTTGTATTAGGATGCCTTCCTCCCGCTGTTTAAAGGCTTTGTAGATCTCATGAACGGCCAGTCCTCCCTCAATGGCGATTGCCAGACCATAACCGATGTACGTCCCATACTTGCTAATTAACTGAGCAGCTGCCTCATCGGAAGTGTTGGCAATGACCTTTATAATCAGAGGCACAAGTTCTTCACTGGCTTTCTTTCTGCTGTAATCATACCCGCTTGCTACAAGAGAATAAACGACTTCTCTCAACTTGAGGTAATAGCTCTTGACCTGCAGACTCACCCTCAGCCCGCACATGCTCCAAGTGACCAAGTGTTCGCAGTTGTTCTTCAGGAAGTCGTAGTAAGATTCGCCACATCGACTCTTGGCTCTCTCGATCCTCTCCTCCACGGAGAATCGCATCATTTCTACGGGCCAAACGTACTTTTGGATCTGTGAGAAAACAGAGTCAAAGTTAGTTAGCAGGGTTTGTACACTGACCGATCTCTACAATTCCATGACTTTCCATGATCATGTTTATGAAAACCCATAAACTAAAAATACAGAAAATGTCCCGGAAATTGAAGATATGATGCTGTATCCAGTGAATAAAGACAGTTTTTTTAGCGTGGAGGAGGGAGGGGGGAGGAGGAGAAATTAAATTAGGTTTAAATGTTTTAGAGGCCCCCCTGTAGGTAATCTATTTTTTTCAAGGACACAAACAAATTTCAGAGCACCCTCTAAGCTTTCGAAGCCACCCTCCTTCATCCACCCCAAACTTTTTTTAAGCCCCCCCCCTCCAAATTTCTCCTCCTGCCGGCCTCCCCCGGCACGATAAATAATGAACGGTCCCTAGGAACATAATTCCAGTGTGTTCACACAAAGATCTGTTTTCCACGACTTTCCATGACTAATTTTTGATTTCCAGGATTTTCAGGCCAAGATTTTCAAACAACGAAATTCCAAGACTTTCCAGGATTCCCATTACCCGTACGAACCCTGAGTTAGCTTGCGAAAGACAGTCGGAACTCTTAGCATTTTTTTGGTTGATGAATGTCTTTAGGTAAACTGGTCAGGCCATGGAAAGCTCTTTCTGTTTCTTTTGTTTTCGTCAAACGACCCTGATACACCATGTTATATTACAAGGAGCAATAATTACCCTATAGCACTAAATTCAAGTGATAGTGCAAGCTTACACTTAAAAGAAAGAAGTCAAAACAATTGAATTCTACGGGGACTCAGGTTATCCATGCACCAGAGTTAGCAGCAACCTCTCTCCCCTCCCCCTCCTCCTTCCTCTTCTCCCTCCCCCTTGCAGGAAAATCTCTTTCTCGTCTGTGTGCATCCAGTAATGATATTATAATTAATACGGAAATCTTACATGAAAACATTTAGATCTAACACTATGAAACTTCCGACTTTTCCTAAAAATTATTTGCGGACGTTTTGTTATGTCGGATAGATAACAATACTGTCCTTTGGTCTTCCGTAGGAATTAAGTTTTGAATGACGGGTAAAGCAAAAATTGAACTGTTTATGTACATTAACAGATCTTAAAGAAAAAGATAGGGCCAGAACGCTTTCTGTTTGTAAATATGGTCTTAGTGTTGTAGAAACAAAACCGAATCTGCGCAAGTGGATTCACCTTCGTTGGAGCACGAGGTCAAGCAGATGGATTAGCAACTGGGTGCAGGTACTATTGATTAGCGAGTCTTTGCTGACGTAATGTTTATCAAAATCCAATATCAATTCCAAACGCCTCTGAGAGCTTGAACAAAGAAACGTTTGTCTCAGTCAGTCACAGTCAATCATCAAATATCAGACGCGAGGAGAGGCAATGTGACAATTACCATACACAATACAGAAAATATTGTCTGGAAATAAATAAATAGTGATCAGTTAACTATTTAATGTCGAGTTCAAACCAAAAAAAAAGGTTTTAACTAAAGTTTAAAAAATAAAAGTAAAGTACATGTGGCAGGTAATTTTAGATGCGCTGATGGGATTTTAAATTATTTGATTTTATATTTGGATGACAGCTATCCAAAACAAACAACCAATGTGCAAATATTAATGACAATTCCATTATTACGTACAAGATACGAAGAGCGTAACACAATCAAAATTGATAATTGGGAAAATTCCCTTTCACCTAATGTCTACAACACTAACTTGCACTTCAGCAGATCACTAAATGCTTGCGTGTGCAACTTTCTCAGAATGTTCTCGTAACATACATGTAGATATCTTCTCTGCACAAAACACAAGTTCCCTTCTCAATCAGAAATATCTGTGTAAAACTAGCAGGAATTCAGCGATACATTTCTGGAACTAATACAGTCGATTAGCACTGAACTATCGTAATTTAAAATTGCCAAACAGTGTTCAAAATTTAACGAGATCCAGAGTTGATAAGGGTTTTTTCTCGTTTGACCGGTGCATGCAGTTGAACTTCGTACTTTTTTCATGCAAATCTCTCGCTATAACTCCTGCTCGCTTCCCTGAGAGCTAAAACACGCATGAAACTCTCGTTGACTATGTCGTCCTCGTTCGTACGAATGACGATTGTGTATAAACGACTCCGCAGTTACCGTTAAAAGCGTATCTCGACGGAATAACAAACATCGACTGCTACAAAAACAAAGAGATAAAAAAAACAACTGTAAAGATGTCTGATATAGAGACGGAATTCAATACAGTGGGGGCGATACACTTTTGAAGTTTTGACGCTGGGCTAGACTATCAGCTACTATCAGTTGACCGTAGATGTCCTACCGGAGTGATTTACTCACCTTCTTCCTTACCAGTTGTTGTATGGTAAATTCTTGTTCTTGAATCTTCCCTAACACTCCGATATCTTTGCAGGTGATACCACTGAAAGTCCCAAGGCTGCCTAAGTTGGGTCCCGTGTAGTGTATCACCTTAATTCGGTCGCCATAGTTGGCCGTACAAAGCATGTGGTGCGAGTAGATCTTCCCTTCATCAACCAGATGATCCCCGACCCATACACAGTCGGGAGTCATGACGGGTACTTTCTCAAATTCTTCTTGATATCTCACAATCACTTCTTGCTGTTTTATCATAGAACTTTTTTCCAACTTGTCCCAGTCGGCGGCACATTGCATTCGGGAGAACGCGGTGGGCATTTTAAATGAACTGCTGGAGTCTCTCTTGGAACACAAAATGACTGCTAATACAGATCTAAACTGCACGACAGCATATTTTTTCCTTTATATATATTAATTCCATTTGGGGGAATTCCCTTTTCTTAAAACAATCTATTTGTAATGGGTCATTACTGCGACTTATCGAAAGTGAAAGGAAGTTTTAAGCGTCATTCATTGATGTCCTCTGCCGTTGGCTCGTGTGCCAAACAAGACTTTGTTTACACGAATGACAAACAAAACCAGACAATCCTGTTTTTTAGTGACGGGTTTAACCAGGCCAAATGTTCTGCAGTTTTTCGAAAGTGAACCGCGGGATAGCGCCGTTTTGCCTTAAGAATATGAATCGTTTCCTTGGAAACTTTCCCAAAAATCAATTCCGTGAAAAATTACACTTGTTCGTATACACGGGATTTCTTGTATACTTTTTAGGTATGTTTGAGGTACTACCTACCTATAATATAATAACCATAAGGGATAGCTATAGAATCTAGTTTCTTTACAAGAACCAGGCAATTGTTCTTTAATTTTGGCAAATTCAGCCTTAAATTGTTCTTAATTTGTTCTTATTTCTATTCATAATAAAATTGCTGTAGTTTAAAAAACAAATTAAACAATGCTGTGCATGTTCCAAATGGAAGGAAAATAGAGCGCGTCCACGCTAAATTGTGGTATTAAAATGTAGGACACGCAGGTACACTGGCGATAAAGTTAGTACGCTGTCTTTTATCTTCTTGCATGTAGTTCGATCTTGTCAAGGAATATTAAAATCAGGCCGGTAGGAGGGGGGGGGGGGGGTTCGAAGAGTTCA
>JANVCK010050341.1:0-12659 GCA_026546655.1 Epizoanthus illoricatus | reverse complement strand
CAAACGTCGAACTTATCATGCGCTTAATTGTTGAATTTAGTTCGACGCATGCTAAGATCGACGTTTAACCCGGGCCTTAGAGTACATTTGTATGTACATGCGTGTATAAGTATATATATATTTGTGTACATGCCTTCATGCGTGCGTGCATGCGTGTGTCAGTACATGGGTGTGTGGGTACTAAGTAGATACATGTATGCGTGCATGGGCGTGTACATATATATGCGTGTACATGTGTGTGTGTGTACATGTGTGTACCCGTGTGTATGTATGTGTGACTGTGTGTGAGTACATGCGTTTATGTGTAAATGTGTGTGCGTTATTCAAACTGCAAGAATGGATCAGCTGTGAATCGCTTCTGGTATTAACCCATGTGCAGATAACAAAAATATCCATATACTGTACTTGTGTGTACATGTGTGTGTGTGTGTGTGTGTGCATGCCTCTGTGTACATGTGTACATGTGTACATGTGTACATGTGTATGTGAGTACATTCGTTTATGTGTGCATCTGCATGTACATGCGAGGACATGTGCGTGCATGTATGTAAATGTTGAACACGTCTGTACCTGTGTGTACCTGTGTGTACCTGTGTGCGTACATATATGCTTGTACTTGTGTATGTACACGTGTATGAAGATGTGTGTACATGCTTGTTTGAGTACATATGTGTGTGCGTACTTGCTGCGTGTGTGTCTGTGTGCGTGTTTATCCATGGATATAATCGGCGGTATTGTTTAGCCCTATGAAATGATAAACTACTCATACCTGCATATTTAGTCCAGTCTTTCGACAGAAACACACCGGGGTCTGCAATCTCTTGTTTTGCTAGTTTGCCATCAACATAAATCTTTGCGTCTCCCGTGAGACCGTTGTACGTGGTAGCGATATGCGTCCACCTCTCTTTCGTTATCACAGGGGTGTCGGTTACTATGCTAAACACTGTCGTCATATTCTCATTGCGGTGAAACCAGCGAATACGCCCATTTTCTACTTCAAGTTGGTACTGAGCTGCACGAGAAAACAAAATAGTATATTTCTTTGCGAGTTTAAATGAACCGAGATGTTATTTACCCATCATTTAAAAGCTTTTTAATATTCTAGATAGCATAAATTATATTATATAATTATCTCAGAATATTTTGAATGGCATTCTTGCTATCGCGACGTTCATTATGAAACAAGTAACTTATCGTTTATGTGTTGTGGTTCCGTGGTGTAATGGTTGGCACTTCAGACTTTGAATCTGGAGATCCGAGTTCAAGTCTCGGCGGAACCTTTTGTTTTTTTTTCTTTTTCTCTTACTTTTTACTTTAACTGACTTTGAATAAGTGGTACACAGGCAAGCTCGATAGTCTGGGATCAGGTCGTGAAGTGATGACATCATGATAAAAGAATTCAATAAATATTTGAGGTAAATCAAATTACCAGAAGGTGCTAGAAATTTCGAATAGAGCGATAAACACCTGAGACGCGAATCATATATGGTAGAAACATCCCCTACTGGTACAAATGTGTCTTATTTATGAACTAATTTGTTCTTAATGGTTACCCTAAAACGGTGTAGTTATGGATCACCATATGATATCGTGAGAAGGAGGGGTTGGGGGGAATTAATTTTGTTATTTTTCTCGTGCGATCTTGGGCTGAAACTTTTTTTCGCTTTTCCCTTTCTTTCTCTCTCTTTTTTTGTAATTTTATGTCTTGCAAATTATGTTCTTTTTTCTTTGCTGCTCGTGCTAATTGTTTCCCACAATTTTTCCACTACCCTCCTCCTCCCCCCCACACATTAATGATGTAGGGCAGGCATCATAGGTAAGTGATATTATTGTCGCACGATACTAGAAGTATCTTGCAGAAAATCGGCATAAAAATGAACAAATTGTGCTCATTTAACAGCAAGCATAATTTGATTTTCTGTTCTTCAGTTGAGGGAGACAGCGTAATGGAGAGGTCAACCGGAGCTGGATTCGTGACCTGAAGCTCCCCAGTGCGAGCCCCAGTAATCCGTCAATCAAATCTGTATATAGTTTTTTGGCCAGCTTTCCCTTGTCAGTGGATAATTTAGCCCATTTATCTACTGAAAAGTATGGTGCTTGAAGATGAACAGATTCAAACAATTTTTGCAGAACGAAAATAGCAAGGAAGCTTTTCTATAGTTGTTTTTACCACAGATTCGTAATTTTGAAATAAAAGTAAGGTACCTCAAATATTAGAGCCTCGTTTTGATGCCCAGAGACCACGCCTATTTTGTCATTTTCTTTGTTTTATTACGGGGGAGTTTGTTTAATTTGGTTGTTTGATTCATTTTCTGAAAGCACTTTTGAAATGAAGAAAAATCCTTGTAGTCCGCCACTCAATGTTCTTTACTTTCTGCAAAATCGTAAAAACCAACAATTTTTGTTTAAAAAAATGCAGATTTTGAACCGTTTCGTTTTATGAGGGGGACTACAGGCAAAATGTTCCTATTCAAGTTATGAAGTGCCTTGTTAAGTTTCAACACAATACCACCTGACATTATAAAGTTACTGAATTTTAAAGGTTTTTGGACCAGGTAGAAGGTCAATATTTATAACTATTTAACCGTATCTCAAGATATTTTGACACTTAAAACAAAATGTTCCTGGACAGATTATAAGCTGACACAGTAAGTTTCAACTCACTATCATCCGTCATTATAAACTTATTGAAGTTTAAAGATGGTATGACCGGGCAGAAGGTCAATATCTTTAATTTTCTAACGCTGTTTTCTCTAGTTTCCAGTGGAAGAACCTGTGCAATACATAACAGGAACTTAATACATCTAATCCAAGTTTCCAAATATGAAAAAGAAATTTTTTGACCCTGACCCTTCACTCCTACCTTAAACCAACATTGTAAGTATTCTTTTATAATCGAATTGTATATGAAACATGTAATACAGCCTCCCATCTGCAAGGTGGTTTTGTTAATAATAAGCTTAAACATATGCAACAAACATATTCCATTTGAATGAAGTTAATTGATTTAATTTACTTCAATAGTATTAAAATTTCTTGTGTTTGTTCCTGTGGCATCACGATTACATAATTTAACATATCCAAGATGGCCGCCATATCATGGAAAAGGCCTCTTACTAGTCTACTTCTTGATGCTGCTACTTATTAGTAATTACTGATATTTATTATCATTCATTTATGGTTACTAATTGGATTATTAGTTATACGTAATATTTATGATTACTGAATATCTACTAGTGGTTATTGATAATTGATAATAAGAATCGTTAATAGTTATTAATAGTTGTTAGGGACTATTGATAGTTATAGTGGTTATTCATAGTTATCGAAACTTACGGTTTGTATGCTGGGACCTAGGTGGTGCACCTATAGTTTCAAACATTTCATAGGTCCCGGATGTGTCCATCAGTTTCACCATCATGGCGACTGTGATCTGCATGAATGGGATACCTGTGACGAAACAAGGTGTAAGGGCTTGCCAGTATTCCTGAAGCATTACAGTGTTACTAGTGAAAGACGTTTTGACACGTGTTTCACACTTTGGACGCACTTGGCACATTTTTGTCACTTTCTTTATTGACCAACACAAGAGTGGCACTCAGCAAGTACAGACAAGTACAAGCAATGCCCATTTCTACGGTGGCCCTCAAATGTCACGGCAAAAAGGTTCAACAAACACCGTAGCAACAACTTTTTTAACACACCATAAAATTTAATCAGCAATAACATTTGAAATTCAGTGACAACAATTGTAAATCAGTGGCAACCAAAGTCAGCAGCCGTCCTAGCTACATGAAAACGGAAACACAAAATTGCGTTTTCAAGTGAGCATATCCATGTAGACGGGGCCTCAAAAACCAGTCTTCATAATAATGGAGTTCTTTTATTGTTTTATTGGTGTGTGGGAATTAAGGTATCAAAAGTCGGCTGGAAAAATAGGAGCAATTAACGTTACAGAATTCCACCACTCTAGTAATAATGCATCTTTCCAAGCCACCGATATATTCATAGAACTCAGATGCTTTATTTGCTGCTTTCAGCTCCTCCCCTCGTCTCGTTGCTCTTTTCCTGTTCCTGTTCTTTCTTGTTTTCACACTAAACTCCTGCTGCAGCTGGACCCTGATATACTATAATAGCGGGGCCCGCACACATACACTTACCTACAAACAGTTTGCCGTCAAGTACGATGTCTCCTCCCAGAATTTCGGCGCAGACTCCGCAGCTGCCTGGAACTTTTGTAATAATGGCGCCATTGGCCAGGCGAGCCATGTTATGATGTTTAGAGTTGTCATACACTGTCACGCCATTGTACCGGTCAAACCCCAGGTATATAACCTGATCATTATCCACTGCAATAAAGAAGAGAGATTTTAAATCGTTAAGCTCTCGAAACAAAGAAGTGAATGCGGCACATGAATATACTATAGGAAATACAATGCATAATATATGACATGATCAGATCAGGCAAGGCAAGGCAAGGCAATGCAAGGCAAGGCAATGCAAGGCAAGGCAAGGCAAGGCAAGGCAAGGCAAGGCAAGGCAAGGCAAGGCAAGGCAAGGCAAGGCAAGTCGAGTCGAGTCGAGGCGAGGCGAGGCGAGGCGAGGCGAGGCGAGGCGAGGCGAGGCGAGGCGAGGCGAGGCGAGGCGAGGCGAGGCAAGGCAAGGCAAAGCGAGGCAAGGCAAGGCAAGGCAAGGCAAGGCAAGGCAAGGCAAGGCAAGGCGAGGCAAGGCAAGGCAAGGAAAAGAAAGCACGAAATAAACAAGTAAATAAAATATATTAAGTAATCAATGTTAAAAAAGAAAAGAAATAAACTTGCATCGGCGGAGGGGTTTCCACTGATGAAGGTTGAACCGTGTGTGCCTTACCTGTGAGCCCAGCATAGACAGCGCGTAGCGCCGCCACCAACACCACAATCCGCACTCCGGCCACCACCGCCATCTTGCTTGCGGCCTGACCTCACTTTGTTGTTGGGCTGACTTCAGGACTTGACTTTTAATTTTGCTATCTGTAACCGGTATGTCTCGAGTTATTTAATAGTTGGAAAGACTACAAGTTCTGATCTCAACTTCGGTATCCTTATATAGCCTAATCTATCTATCTATCTGTTTTCTTGCTAGAAGTAATGTTATAGGGTTGAACACAACCTAAATAGTCCTTCATGTTTTTTTAAATTTGCCTGATGCTGTTTGCTTTGATTGGTGTAATCTCTGATGAGATTCTCTTCAGAATCGACAATAAGAATAATAAATTCACTCATGATCATACTCACTTTAACGTGACACGGCAGCCATAAAGGGCGAGCTTATTGTAACTTATTGTAGCCAACTATCTGCGCTTTAACACAGATAGCTTTGATTTAGTTGCTAATATATGACGGAAAATGAATTTTATATATCTCCAGAGGCCTTTCTAGGACCTAACGTCGCCGTAAATTTGGGCGACTTGAAGCAATTTAAGGCGACTTAAGGCGACTTAGGTAAAATTTGTTGGAAAACTATGGCAACTTTATGCGACTTACGGCGACTTAAGGCGACTCAAGGCAACTTGAGGCAACTTATTTGGCAAAATTTGCTGGAAAACTATGACGACTTTAAGGCGATTTCGGTGACTTTGGGGCGACTTAAGCAAAATTCGTTGGAAAACTATGGCGACTTTATGCGACTTATGGCCAATTTAGTCGACTTAACGCGACTCAAGGCGAGTCGAAGCAACTTATGGGCCAAAATTCGTTGGAAAACTATGGGGACTTTAAGCGACTTAAGGCGATTTTAGGCGACTTAAGGCGACTTAAGCGAAGTTCATTGAAAAACTATGGTGACTTTATGACCATTTTAGGCGACTTAAGGTGACTCAGTAAGGCGACTTTAGGTCTCAGGGTAGGGTTCCCCAGGACCAACCCTCTCTATAACAGAACTGGTTCTATTCATAAATGTTAATGGCAGGCGAAGGGCAACACCACTGACAGAGCGGGCATCAAATATATTTCCCGGTGGCGCGAAAACAAGAGAACTGGTCGGCGTTCGACCTTGTACCAGCTTCGATAACTGCTGTATTCCACTGGGTACTGTCCGCTGAGAGTTCACAAATTGTTATTGTTGTAAATCAACTATTATACAAAACGCAACACAGATACAGCTGCAAGTGTGATGAAGCTTGAATAGCTTGCTGAACAGTTGTTGATGGAAAACCGACGTCAAGGCGCGCGCGCAAACCGTTTTTCGGCCAAAACTCGATCACCAAATTCTTGTCCGGAACTGGAGAACTATGGAGTTTATCCCATTTATGGAAGATTCAATCTGGCCAGCACCAGTTCGTGTTCCACTTGAGAACAGAACCGACTAACGGCAAGCGCTCTAAGAGCGAAAAGTAGAGTTCTCCGCTATTGCAAGCGCTATTTCATATTCTATCAATCTATGTTCTTATCTACTTTGAAATACTCCTCACCATGCATAAGAAGACTTATTAAGACTTATAAGACTTATACTGTAAGACTTATTCCACAAGTTTGCCTGTAAGACAGATACCCTAAGCCAGACCAATTTGAGCGTATTCATACCAGAAGATGGATAATCCATCTGGACAAACTTGGGCAAGCATTCTTAGTTCGTGTGATAATTCGTCTGTGTATAAGACGGGTAAACAGACGAATTATCTGTCCAGACGAACTATCTGCTTAGGGTGCATTTCTCTGTGAAAATCCGAGATTGGATTCATGATCCGGATTCTTTTTTACGAAACAAACGAAACAAAATAATCCGAAAACGGAGTTTGCTTGCCATGACAAATAATGAAGTTATTGGTGGTTCTAAAATCCGTTTTTGGATTTTCCCAAACAACGCATGGGATTAATCCGTTTATGGATCATCTGCAGTATGAATTCGAAGTATTCAAAATTCGTATTTAGATTTTCCCAAAGAAACGAAAGATCATATTTACTGGGTTTGGATTTTTTCCCCAAATCGCACCCTGGTTTGTCTTGACAGACGAATTAACTTTGGGCAGGTTGGGCATTGATATTGACTACTCTTGCTAAATTCGCAGTTGGCATGCAACAATTCGGGTAACTGTCATAATAGATCCATGCTTGTATCTTCGCAAAGTAATCTAACACAGAAATAATATATAAGTATCAAAACAAAACGTAATCTATAAACCATTTCTACAACCTCTTTTTCTCTCACAAATAAAGCTGTTTTTTCCTTCGCTAATGTATAGTGACGCGAGCGTTTTTGTTACACAAACAAATATAAATTCTGAGAAGCTCTGGATCACGTTATAATGTTTGATTGCAGTTTTCCGAAACTTTGCAAGAAAGCGAAATGTCTCAATGAGTCTCTGATCAGAATATGTCATGGTACATGGTGTCAATGGCAGAATAATCAAGACGAGATGTTTTGGTCTTTACTCTGGCCACAAGTTGTTTCTTTGATCTATTACAGTGCGGTCACAAGTTGAAATGATGTTAAATTTATCGCAGTTAAGTACTTTGGAATACGAAATAAGCACATAGAAACATCATTATCTCCAAGAACTGAGAAATAGACTCTTGTCCACAAAATACGATTTAGAAAAATACGCTAAACTAAGCGATAGCCGATTAAACGTGCGCTAGTGTCAATTTCACCTTCAACGTTAGGGTAGTCGGGTACCTGATAAACAGCGAGGCGGATAATATTGTCTGTCAGTCTCCGAGAATCGTCTCCTCATAGATTTTCTGAAATTTAATACATGTAACTAAAGTTATGAAACCCTTCACGATCCCTACCTCTCAATTAGAGAATCGTTTGCTCCCCCAAGATCCATAATAGTAAAATTATCTGTATCTACGGCTCGCCATCTTTGTTTGGTTGTTCTGGCTGGTTGCATGACGTCATGAAATCGGAGCGTGATAAACCTCAATATCGGGAGCTTCTGCCGGTGTTTCTCTTTTGCGTCGGGAAAACATAACTGCAGGAAGAAGGAAAACAAAACGCCTCCTTTCTTGCTAATCGTGTAGTCTTATATCTGTCGTATTTATGTAAGCTTATTGCGTCTCTGTTAATCTCTTTCCCTTCATATTGTCTGATTAGTCATTACTGGGAATCCATCGATAAGCACACAAGTCACAACATGCGACGCACTGATCAAGTGAATCTTTAAAGAGGGTTTTTTATTTCGTCTGCCTGCGGGGATTGGAGTTTATCCCGCAGGAGTTTGTTCTATAGGTTATCGTTTCTGTATTATCCCCTCTCCGCCGTGTGCACCTCTGACACTTGTTGCGTCCGTGGGACAAAATGTGTTTATAGAAAAACAGGGAACTTAGGGTACTGTCTTGATGAGCAGAAATGAATGAAAGGCCCAATAGTAACGCTGGAATAATAATATCTGAAGACGATATCTGGAACGAAAACTGAGCCATGATTTATGCTTCTCATGCATCTATGTTTCTCTATCCAAAAAAAATTTAAAGGCACACACAGACAGACAGACAGACAGACACGTACATGTTTACGTACGTACGCACGCACACGGCAGTTCTCCGCCGCCCGCTCCTTTTTTCATTCTCAAGTGCACTTCAACACTGAAATACATGTATATGTGAAGCTTCGAAAATCCACACAAGGTGGCGAAGTTGAGTATTCACATAAACGTTAAGGTTACTGTGGAGATGTCAACCTTGCACTTTTAATACCACGTGTATATAGAATAACGCTGTAGTACAATGAGAATTTACATGTAATAGTTGCAGACACTTTTTCCCCTTAATTACCGGTGCTGTCAAAATATATTCATACTTTGGTTTCTGTGTAATTTCCAGTTATAAACGCAACTGAATTTAGACGTATCCTGCAAACCGCTGTTAACAGAACAGTCAAATATCCTGTGTAACCTTAATTAACTAATTAATTAATTTGACATTAACGTAATGTTGTTGTCTGTGTCTCGATTGTTTGCAATAAAAAGATTATGTCTTTATGAAATTTCTGATTATTCGATATTTCAAGACACGCTACAAGTTCAGAAAGAAATGAAACGCTTTACGCTTTGACCTCGAGAGGGGCGAGAAGCGTAACTATATTTTGCCCTCTTGCGCTGGTACGCTTTGGAGATGAGACAAGCAGAAACCCAGTTCAAATTTGTCAAGTCACGCAATGAGACAGCAACCCGACTTCATTTATTCAAACTGTCTGGCGAGCGAACAAAGAACAGCATTATACAGTACACTTTGACTGCAGTGTCCTGTCGGAGCTTAGACTCTTTCTCTTTAATTCTCGCTTTAAAATCTACATTCTCCAAAATGTCAAAATAATATAATTAAGGATTTCTAATTACTCCTAAAATAATTACTGTTGAAGTAATCTGTTAAAAATACTTTATTGCTTTGCGACTGTGCACGAGTTGGAAATAAAATTTCAAGTGTTGACGTGTATATCTCTTTTTTTATGTGCAGATGGACGACTTTCCCAACCCATCTCACACTCAAACAAAGAACAAGAAGCCACGCTAATGCTGTTGATAAAAGATTAAGTAGAATAAGACTCTTCTAAACAACGATATAATAACAGTATAACAACCTCCGATCCACCTGTCAAACTGCAGGTACAGTATTTATTGCAAATATATTTTCTTTAAAATTGGTTGGTTGGTTCACAAAGACGGCTCAGTGGTCTAGTGGTATGATTCGCGCTTTGGGTGCGCGAGGCCACGGGTTCGATTCCCGTCTGAGCCCGAGATGTTTTTGTTTCCAATATTTTTTAATTTGCCACAATCATTTTAATCCTTCTGTGAAAATCGATTTTGTATTCAGCTTCATTCTCATTTCTATAATGTATCTGCATCATCCCTGACTTATGTTATTTACTTATGTACTATTCTATTTAGTTAAAACGTTTGTTGTTTTAATTAAGTTGTTGCTGTTGTTGTTGTTGTTGTTGCTGATGGAGTGTTATCAAAACTTTGCAGTGGAGAGCCAGTTATCTGTCGCACACTTTCGAACAAAATCATCTGTGGACAGATAACAACCAACCATTCACGTTCAATCCCATTTACAAAATAATATATCCCTAAAGAAGGTGAAATATTGGTATAAATTAAAACAAGAGCCCGTCAGCCCAGAGCTGCTCTTTCAGCAGAGTTAATTTTTGGAATGAAGCAAGTTTCGACCCACAAGGACAGCGGGCGCGTTATATAAACCACATTTTGAGTCTGTTCAAAAAACAAAGGGCCGCAATCTGTGCAAGAAAAGTGTTTAACTTCTTTTAGCTTCAGTTTTAGGTGAAAAAAGTTCCATTTTAGGACAGACATATTCATTAATTGGTCACACTTTGAAAGGACGACATAAAAACATTGAGCGGTCGTGTTCATATTGAGACTCACGTTATTCACAAGGTCCATAGGAAAATCTCAAGAAGCCCTGCTCAGATTTACCGAAAATAACTAATCCAACGATTTCCCAAATTATTCGGAATTTTGTGACTATTTTCTGATGGAGAATATAAGCGCCTCCCAGCGTGCTTTTTAGAGTAGAAGCAGCACAATGATATGTGGATAATAGTCAATTTTTGACAGTACAGGCTTGGAAAGCCTTCCTTAACGTTTTTGATTTCCTGACTCAGAGCTCGTGCGAGCTTTGCTCTCTTTGTTCGTGCGACTTTCTGATCATCGCCCCTCTTAAAAACGGAAAAATTTAATGAGTGTCCCTCTCTAATGAGCGCCCCCCAAGAATGGTCTCGGATGTAAAGAGGGATCGAAAACGAAAACGTTTGTAATGGGCTGACCACTTGCTGTGATGGGACAGGGGTGGCAGAATGTGGAAAATAAATGTGCAAGATTACAGGCGAGCAACAAACGTTGTCCTACATATTGCAGTTAAGGAAAGTTGTGAGACAGATAGGAAATAGGACACAATAATCTGCAGCACAATTTGAACGAAAATCCGATTTTGCAAGCAAGTTAGTCTTTCACCTCCATCCTATAGCGTACGTAGTAGACGGTTTTGACACGTAAGCCTGTTTCCCAATTTTGTAAAGGCACACGTTTTTATGGGATCCCTAGAAGATGCTCCCCCTAAAATCTTAAAAATTGACTCTCTGCATGAAACGCCCTTTCCTGGGTTCTTGATACTGAAAATACTACGCTTTTTAGGCACAGCAATAGGAAAAGAGACAAGAACAGAAGGACTTGTAAGCCCCGCCGGACTTACTGGCTAAAGGCAGCTAAACTCCTTATCCTTCACGCCACACATGATCGACCCCTCCTTGTATAAATGATAAACAGAACATCATACAGTAGCTTGCATTGATACTGAAAGCCTCACTCACAATCGAGATCGTGGAATATCCTCTGTATATTATATCGAAAGTACAGGAAATTATGAGCGAAATTCTGATACTTCAAATTGTAACTAGTACTGAAGGGAATAATAAAATAAACCAGCAATTTTATGGCCCACAAAGAATGTATTTGAGGCCGGGACATGGTATCCTGAAACAGTAACTCGTCATGTTGTAGCCACGCAACGATGTGGCTCAGTGGTCTAGTGGTATGATTCGCGCTTCGGGTGCGCGAGGCCGCGGGTTCGATTCCCGCCTGAGCCCAGCAAATATTTTGCGGCTTCCTTCATTGTTTTGGATCTTTCTCTCACAATTCTAACATAGTATGGTAGTTTTCTTTTATCTAACCTTTTTGGAATTTGGTTCAATGAACTACCTCGCAATATAAAGATTTACTTGCTGAAGGCGAATTTCTTAAGAATACTGAGCTCTTGGTTTTTATCAGAGTATTTAGATTACTATTGAAATATAGTGGAATCCCGCCTTACGACCAGCCCGTTAGGCCACGAGGATGAAAGTAACAGAATAGACAACAAAACAGAGATCGATTGGTTCTTGAAACAAAGCGGTCTTTTTAAATCGTGGTTGGCACATCTGCATTTCAATAAAACAGTGACGCCAATGTTTGTAAACACAAAACATCGCTGTACCGTCCACCGCCCGCACTGGTTTGAAGCCCCGTACACAAAATTTCATTATTTTAAAAATGTTCATTGTTTGTCTTTAAAATCCAGAAATGAGCCCCAATTTCCAAATAAAGTACACAAAAACATTTCAGAATTGAAAATTCGACAAAGAACTCTCACCGTAATCTGTATCTTGGCTCTATTTGAGCGTAGACGACTTTTTGAGCATGAGAAAAACACCCGTTGATATATACCTATCAAGTGACCGGGACTTACGACAAGGAAAAATGCTAGAATTGCTGGTTGAATACCATTTATCTTGTTAAATATTTTAAAAATACGACAAGTCTACAGAAATAACCCCTACGAAGAAGCAACTGAATATTAAAGTAAAACATTGAAGTGAAATTGAAAGAATAGTTTAACAGTCGAAAGAAAAGAACTAGGACTGAAGCTTAGTATAAAACACCCGCCTGCATACAAATGTTGCGAATGAAATTTTGTTGGCTGAGGAAACTGACAGAAAGTAAAGCCCATAACGGCATAGGGCCGAAGGGGGTTAATTACACACTCGTCAATTTTCAATGTCACTTATGTCGGTGTTTTCAAAGACAAATGGATAATATAGAAATAAAACATACAAGAAACAGATTAAAAATAGTTGAACAGCAACATTTCAGCGACATTTGAGTCACTTTAGTAAATCGCTGAATGCTTCAA
>JANVCK010050230.1:0-12662 GCA_026546655.1 Epizoanthus illoricatus | reverse complement strand
ACTGATCACAAGTCATTCACACAAGGTCACGGCAGGTCACGGAGATGTGATCTCGTTGATTGCCAGCAACAAATGAACGAAAACGAGCTTTTGACCCGATATCCTTTGCGGTCGTAGTGCAACCACCACCTGAGTACCAGATATCTGCAGTATTATCATAAACAGTGTAATTTCTACTTCAAATCATGAACAGGGTGAGGAAAATTTGTCTGTTTGGAAACATGAGAGGCAACCCACACCACGGCCAAACATTGAATACTTCCTGTATTCTGCATTTTGAAGAAACTTGGAAATATTTCATTTACACATTTCGAAGGTGCATGAATCAAATGTCTTCAACCAACCTTCAATCTGAGTATTGCCAGTAGAGTTATCCCTGAAATCCAGCATGTCAAGAATGACGTCATGGGGGATGTGCCTAAGGAATGGCTGCAGAGATCGCTGCCGATGAAGAAAAATCACAGCATATCCCTGTTCTAGGAAATATCTATAAAATTGTTAAAGATTAAAAAAACAAATGTTGCAAATTAATGTGTTTCGTTGTTGGTTCCATCAGTTTCTTGTTCATATATTATTCAAAACCAAGGATCTTTAGTTTGCAATCCATTCAATTTTAAATAATACAAATGGCATAAAGAAGCACTGCCTACTCTAAATTTGTAAGACCTGTACTAGAATGCCATAAACTTCTGTCATATTATATCCCCCAATATTATAAGCCTAAACATTTCCAATAAAAATATTTCTGAAAACAAGCCCCTGAAAGTAAGTTCAATTTGCTTAATATATTAATATATTTGCATAATAATGGTACTAAAGTATGTCCATTCATATCAAGATGAACAACCACCTCCAATAACATTACAAGCCCCCTGAAGATGAGCCCAAGGAAAAGCCTTTTGAAGAAAACAAGACCTGGGTTCACTATAATTGGAACTTTATGGAATAGTAGTGCAGTATTTCATTTCTCACTGCCCATGTACATGTACCATATTTCTTCTATTAAGCCCCCTCAGGGCTTATTTATTTTCAGTGCTTCTAGACTGGGGCTTATTAGAAGGGGGGCTGGGCTTATCAGAGGCTGGGGGCTTAATAAATTTTTGATGTTATTTAGAAATTCATAACTATCTTTATTCATAATGCCTGTTGTAAAGCAGCCATATGGAAATCTATGCAAATATGGTACTACATTAAGCATCATTACTGTTCACCACTCTGACACCACTTGTAAATGGATACTCGGCAGAAGCAGAACCTCTGGTCCCAACGCTGAAGTTGTCAATGAATCTGACAACATTGCTCTCAAGAGGTACTGTAGTTCCACCAGACTGCAAGAAACCAAAGTATGATGTGAGTAAGCACAATAAATCAGTTTAATTTATTATTATTCCTGGCCAAGCCATAAATTACCAGGATTTATGTGCAAAATAAAAGTGATATTAACACATGTAATAACTATGTGTTTTAATACCAGTTTTCCTGCCATCTACATCTACATAGATCTACATTTTATTATGTCAGTAAAAATCTTGTCAAGCATTTTAGAATATTTTCCTAAAATTACCACTGACAGTTAAATTTGAACATTTTCCAAGCATTTATGGCTTGGTGAATAATAAACAGAACATTACATGGCCTGCTTGAGAGATAATTAACAACACTTGAAGATAAAAACCGTATTTCCACAAGGGCATATAACATCAGGCCTATATATAATGCAAACTTGAGCTTTTCATATAAAACAAGGAATGGTTCATGTCAATCATACTTGGGTCATAGATTGCCTTTACGCAGTTGGCCTGCATCTCTTTCCCATGTCAAAATAAAGAAAGTGTGCTCCCTGTTTCAAAGTTATGAATTACCATATTTTTCCATGTATTTATAAGTCGACCTTTTAAAGACCTGAATTGAAATTTACTCCACTCAACCTCAACTACTGGGTCTGGTCATAAAGTATAGGCTGAGGGGATGGGTGATGAAAAATGGGGGTGAGTCATATAACATTCAAAACCTCAGTAAGGGTGGGTCATGCTAAAATCTGTGTTAGTTGTATATATGTGAATACTCGAAAATGCTCTCAAAATGGTGGAAATGCCACTTTCGAAAACATAGATTTTCAAAATTTTCAGGGGACCCCCCAAGTATTTCTCACCTTTGACTTGAATTAAAGAATTTAAAACAAATAGTTGACACCAACAGACAAAAAGAAATGGAATCATAATGCATACAGTGACAATATGTGGTGGAAATGGTTGAGAAAGGGATGCTGAAGAAATAATGCACCTATTAATGTTAAGCGGGCAGGGGGGGGGAGGCCAGGCATGTGTGGAGGATTTGACAGCAACTACCTGCCCATGGTGGGGATATTTGACCATTTTAATCAAATTCTGGCACGTTTTTACAGCAAATAATTGACTCATTTGACTGTCAATGATCGCCCCAAGTGGGGAATTTGAACAGAAATCCTTGTCCGAGTTCAAATGCCTGATCTTTGCCCGGCCTCCCCCCCCCAGCTTAACAATGACAGGTGCATAATGTAAGGCAATTAAAAGAAAACAAGAAGATTCGATTAATTGATCCCTAGTTCTCCAAAGCCCAACTTGACAGTGCCAGTGAAAGAGAAGACAAAGCTAGCAACAGTGAAAAAGTGTTGACAATAATGGCAATGATCATTATAATAGTTGATAAAGATGCATGAGCACAGACAGTGGTGAAGTAGTTATGCCGGGACCATAGAGACAGTTAAAAAAATGTGAAAACACTAAAATTCAAATGGAGGGAACTTTTTATCTTAAAATATGAGTGTCTCTAGTTGATATAAATTGATCATTCTTATCCAGGGTTCCCACTGAAACTTGGGAATGAAATTCCATGACTTTTCCATGACCTTACATCATTTCCATGACTTAAAAAAGTGCCAAAAATAATCACCACTGACAAAAACTCTCCTTATAACCAAATGAGACTTTACACAAATGCAGGAAAAAGCACCTACTCCTGGGTACTTTTGCCAGAGTTTATTTTCTTGTGACAACTGTTTTAAAATTTTAAACAGCAAGAATCTGTTTGGGCAAAAAATTTGAAATCCATGACTTTTCCATGACCTAAGGCCATTTTCCTAAATTCCATGACTTTCCTGGCCTGGAAAAGGTATTTTCAAATTCTGTGACTTTCCATTACTTTTCATGACTGTGGGAACCCTGTTATCATGTTTCATGGTTTTAGATACCTTTCCAGCCATTTCAGAAGATCCAAATTGCAAAGATTTCCTGGGGAGTATGCCCCGACCCCCTAGAATATTTATGCTTATGCTCTTGCTGTTAGCCCCCCCCTGCCAAAAAACATGCTCCACAGCCACTGTTGTGCAAGAAGCAAAGATGACATATTACTCTACTGATGTATGCAATGTTTTGCAGTTTCTAACTAATGATATGATAGAAGTATCTAGAGCTTTTGGTGGAAAATTTAAATATTAAATAAAAGGCAAGTTACACATTCTGTTCAAGTCATTTGCTGTAGTTTTCACACCTGGTCTCGTTTTGGTGTTCTTCTTCTCCTGAACTGGAGCATATACTGGAAATGGGCTATTGCAAATCTTTCTGTATTGTTCACTGGTCAGTTCACTAATGATATGCACATGTAATAACCAAAGATTTGGGCTGCGGATGACAAGATGTGATTTGCGAACACAAACTCTGTACCCCTAGACCCCCATAAAGATATACCCTGTAGGTCTTGCAAGCATATCAACGACCCCCATTTCCAAATCCTGGTGTCACCTCTGGTTATGTGTCTGGGATGGGGGCTGGGGGGGATGAGACTACCCCAACCCAGATTGATTTTACATTACTGTGGCCACTTTTTAAAGTGCAACTTGTGCAAATAACTACTTTTAGGTACATACCTAGACTGGGTTGTCTTCCAAAAAGCAAAGAATCATGGACGTACATAAGCCCATAAAGATAGGAGACTTATTTTAAAAATAATCTGCCTTGCAAGCTTGCTTGTCTTCAGTTCAGTCACTTTGTAGGAACAATGTCGCATTGTTTTCACAGTGGATCGTGGCGACCTTCTTATCAATAAAAGCCATTAAATAATCTTTTCAGTGTGAGGAACAGGCAATATACATGTAAAGGCTCATGTATACTGCACGACATTTTAAATTGCCTCTAAACGCCCTCTACGCTGCCCTTTTTAGTAGAATTATTGCTAGACTTATCACATTTCGTCGAAAATGTACAAGGATGTCTGGTGTTGTAGCACCTACTGTGGCAAAATAATGCATGAAGCACCGAAACTCTCTTACACGAAACGAACCTAAACAATGCAAATAAGTAACATTTGTCCCGCTTCGATTCATTCAAGTGCATGCAAATACAGCTTGTGAATAATTTTAACCTCCGGATAAATAGAATTGAGACAATAAGTTTAGTAGGGCAAACAAAAAGGTCGTCGGAGATAGCAAGTCTCGCAATCATTTGTCTGGGAACATCATTAAGCCTAATATCCCGCCTTTTCGTCCTCAATGCACTCAGTTAGAATGCGCAAAGAGTTCACAAGATCCGCCTTAAGAAAATGATTCCAAACTATAATATTAGAATATCCCCTGTGTCTGGCACTCCTGGGGCGAAAAACACCGGAAATTCGAAATAATTTCCATAAGTTAATAGATCGAACCTTCGCAATAAACTACAAGGCAAAAGTGTATTTTTAATTTACAGCCGTATTATTGGGGCGATACACAAGCGCAATCAAATCTTCACCATAAAACTCTTCTACATATTTTCCATACAGGTTTTCGATCAAAATCGAAACATTAATGAATCACAATTCAAGCACAGATCTCCATAACGTTCTGCTCGCTCTACGTGGTAATCGATCACGAACGAAGAAGATAATTTGATCTGATCGCACATCGAATCCTTTGCACGGCGAAAAGGCGTGACCACATTTTCTTCTAACTCTGGAACATTGAAAAGATCCAGCACCAATAACTTGAAAGTTACACGTTTTTGAAAATGAATCAAAACTACCCCAATCTCTGCCGCGTCTTGTACTCAACATATTCATATAATTTCGTGTTTTGTTCATAATGTATACACGAAATTTTAAAACGTAATCGCCAAAATTATCCGTGCTGTTATGCATAGCATTAGCCGAGCTCTTCTCGAAATTACACTCCACTTGCAAGAAATAGCGAGCTACTTACTGTTATAAGGACAACGCTTCTACCAGAAGCTCTGTGGCTGGCAGCAAACTCTGTAACTGCTGTCTTCGTCTCCTTCAAATTTGCAGGAGCTGTCTGCTTCGCGAAATATTCAACCCAGTCCGCCATTTTGTCTTGGCATGAATTATATTATCTAGTATGCTGTGTTTGCCGCAGTTGTTCCTTTTCGTTCCTTCTCAAATTAGCTCACAATATTCCTTTTCTATTGCGCCGCTAGGATTGAGGGAAACTCAGCGAAACCACTACCATGAAAAGCAAAAATGGTCGCAGAAAACAGGGCCAGGGTGGTTGGAGATTCGACGGCAAATAATTAGTGAAGAGAAAAATTATCATAAATTATGACGTAATTTCTTAGTTCAGCCAATGGGAGGCGGCATTTCACTGTTATGGTGTTCTCATGTTTTTTTCTTGTCTGGGACTGAAAATTGAACAAGATTTATTGATGCTAATTTCCGGCAATTATTAATTTTGGGAAAGTGTTTGATTCAGTTTTAATTTAGTACACAAAACTACAAACAATTTTTAGGTTCCAGCTAGATTCGTCCTTTCAAGCCAACATGACTTCCATCCCCTGCTTCCATTAAGCTAGAATAGCTCCACAACCGAAGGTCAAAAATACAAAATAGTCAACTTTTCCCGTTTTCGAAACTGATTTTAAAAATCATTTTAATTTTTTTTATTATTCCTCGTTTTTGTAGGAAAGATTACTTCTGAAATTTTTCATTCAGTAAACTTTTTAGGACATACCACATACCTAGCCCCACTACGCTAAAATATACTTTCTCAATCTTATAAACATCTCAGATAATCTTTTTATTGTACTTAGTAACGTACAATTTTTTAAAGTTAAGAGTATTAAAACATCGATAAGTTATAAGCTAGAGCTATGAAAACTGTATTGTATTGTCTGGGACTCCTAAAAAAATCTGTCAAACGCTCCAAAAACCAAAAACTCCAAAAATTTGCTCAGAGCAAAAGACTGGTTGCTCCAAAAAACAAAAAAGTTGCTCGAAAAACAAAAAGTTACTCGAAAGTTGCCGAGCCGAGCACTCTAATTAGAACTGTACTCCCTTTTAAGGTGGCAACTTTTCTGGAGCCGGTTGTGGCAATTGAGAACATATATGGGATATTGACTGAATAGGTCATTTATATGCCCTTGATTCTCTCACCAACTCCCCCCCCCCCCCAGGCAGCTTTCTCTCGCAAATGAGCCTGTTCACCGGCTGGCTGCAGTGCACTGATTGTTTGGATTATAGTATAGATGGAGCAATATTATATTCTAGATATACAGCTGTTTCTTAAAAGGTTGTCTGGAGCATTGTGTATTTATGCATTGTGCATTCGTACATTTTGATGCGTTTAATTGTACCGACCGTCCACACTACTGAACGATCGAAAACGGAGGTCTGTAGGCGGAGGTTTTCGAAAACGCTCTAGAAAGTGGAGACTTTTGAAAACGGGGGTCTGTCGTTTTATTGTGGACGGGCGAAAACGGAGGTTTTCGAAAACGCTGACGTCATGAACAGAATTAAGCATGGCCCAGTGGCCAAGAATAGAAGACTAGGTGAAAACGTCGACAAGAGCCTGGGAGCGAAAACGCATCACTGTAATCGTTTTCCAGTCCCTATACCCAGTGTGGACGGTCGAAAACGCTCCGAAAACGCTAGTGTGGATGCAATTTCGATAAGCTGAAAACGGAGGTAACGTATTAGTGTGAACGAGGCCCAAGAATACTTAATACGTATAAAGTGACCAAAGCCGCTCTCACATGGTGCAATTTTGTGCGTAATTTGCTCAGACATGAAAAGCCAACAAAAACATATACATCCACAAAAAAGCCCTATCGCAGCAAATCGCAGAAGAAATCCCCTTACACGCTACGATTTTCTGCGATTTCTTAAGAGGATTTGTCCAGATTCTTTACCACTTGAACGCTGATGCCATGTTGTTTACAACAGAAAAAGTCTTCTACCGCATGCGCAAAGGTTACGAATACCTGCGATCGGTCTACGATTTACTCTCGCACGGTACGATTTTCTGCGATATGACAAGATATATCAAAATGCAAGTGGAATTTTTTAACATGTCCAAAACACAACGATACGACACGATTACCTGCGTTACGACAAGTTCGTATGAAATGTTAGTTTATGGTATCGCAGGTACCCTCACACACTGCAACAACGATATCGTGACCTCAATGTTATTGCTTGGTACATTTCTCCCTGAAAGAAACATCTATATTTTAATGTTCAGGCTGCTCGTGAATTTCAAATATGACCCTGATTTAAGACTATCTTCAATTTTAAATGACGTTTAATGAAATATTTATTCAGTGGTTGCTTTCAGTGCGCGAAACGATTTCTCTAAAGTATTAAAAGTACATGCCGCACGATAAATGAGAGGTTCCTCGGGGATGTTCTAATATTATCCACCAATCAATGAGCTTCAAATTATTTGGAACGCCAAGGACTGGCCTGGTAGGATTGGATGAGGTGAAACGACTGCTCGAATTGTCTCATTTATATGGAAATTTTTGAGAGGGTTATAATGGAGTTAATCGTAAGTCGTAAAACGTAAAAATTAAAAAAATTTTAACCGTAAAACTAATAAAACCGCATAAAAAGGTTTAACTGTAACCGTAAAAAGACCTAAAATTTAACCGTAAACCGTAGAAATTCTGTTTTTTTAACCGTTAGCCTAAAACGAACCACCCCATTATGACCCTCTTTAGAGGATGTATCAGGCACAGATTCAGGGCGTCGCACACCTATATACGCGGCCATGCGACGGTCAGATTTTTTTTAGAACGCGTATATTTTGGTACGGTTTCAACAAGAAAACAATTGATATTTTCATTGACAAGTAAAATTGTTAAATTAATTACAAGTTTCTTTTAAACTTAGTCTGGAAACACAGGAAATCGCGTTTCAGACACCCTAGACTGATTTCACAATTTCCCAGGGATATGCTCATGGACCCCCCTTGTCACTACAGCGCGGCAGTCTGAATTTAGTTATTTTTATATGGCCAACAAATTCTTGTTAAGTTTTACCGATTTACAAGATTATTCATGAAAATTTCATCCATTTGTTCATATAAACTTCATAACTTCTTCTTATGCAGTAGTCCACTAACCTGAACTCCCCTGCCCTGTTCCATATCTGATAGCCTCATACGGGGTGCATGCACAGGGGGAGTTCAGGTACTGGACTAACCTAATAACTACATCGACCTAAAGACTAGTTTCCATCCCAGGGGGGTTACTCCTAGGTCTGATGTCGGGGGAGGGCTCTCTGAAGATTTGGAAAAATACACTAAAGCCTTCACTTCACTCAATTTGTGATAAGTTTTAATTGAACATTGCGTTACTATTTAATTAGGCACATTAACTTACAGAAACATTCAATTAAAATTCCCTATCATCTTTATTAGTATTACTTTAATATTTCATTTAATATTTATATTGTTACTATTATCATTATCATCATCATCATCATCACCATCATCATCATCATCATCATCATCATCATCATCATCATCATCATCATCATCATCATCATCATGCATCTTCCACACAGATATGCTCACACTAAACTCCAGAGGCATCTACATCCGTTACATACTGTACTAAAAGCCTATTCAGCATTTGTATCAGTGCCTGCCGGGAGTGCAATTAAAAAGTGTGTAAAAGTGAAAAATTGTGTCACAGTGCAATCCGTCGATCAAGGGAAGAGAAGAGCGGAGGGTCTCCCAACGGACTCCCCCTGGGTCTCCGAGGTAGCTGGGATACAAAAATCGCTAGCAGGGTGTACCAAGGGCTGATAAATACTCCTAGTTTTATGGCCTAATGTACGTACTAAATTCTTGGCATTTTTTGCGAAAACCTGGTCTAGGCATGCAACCAAAAAATAGATCTGTCAGAACTAAGAGGGGAACGCACTGATGTAAACTGTAAAGTGGCAATCAAACGATTTCTCGCTCGTCTATGTCCACAAAAGTTGGCTTTTTTAAAAGTAACATTTTGGCCTTTTAAGCGAAGGGACAGGCCTGGAATAAAAAAAATGGTTTGTATTTATTCACCCTGAAGTACGTATTGAAGAGTATGTGTATGTTTTAGCCTCTGGTACCCAGGGTAAAGTACGTGGAACCAAGGGTCACATTTCGAATAATAGTTGCACCACAGGAGGCCCATACTATGAATTGGTCGATTGCAACGAGATCTCTGTATTTATAGTTACTGTTACTTTCCTGATTGACTGAAGTGTTAAAATCACGACCAGAAGGCAAAAATAACACGGACTAAACTTCAGGCAAGTAACAGTAACGTTACTGCAATATTCACTGAGATCCCGTTGGAAGTTGAACTTGTACTGTATGACCCCTGGTATGACCGATTCATAGTATGGGCCTCCTGTGGTGGCACGTGATTTGTGTGCCCGGCTTTAAATTGTGCAAAGGTGGTCGATCAATTGTGACACTTCTCATGGTGATGTTTGCCAGTAGTCGGTGGGTTATAAACATGGGAATTTTGCCTCTCGATGTTTAATGCAGGCCAACTTCAGGACCATTTTAATCCACTAACATTTCAGTCATAGAAATCTGTACACGAAAGTACGAGCAACCGGGCGTGCAGCGCGAGGTACAAACACAAAGGCTAAGCATTGCAAAATAGCTCTGGTTGAAACGACAAGTTTTTTATAGGGTTTTTTCTACTAAACTGGAAATATGACAAGTTTAAGCCACCATCTGAGCGATCAGGATGATGATGCAACCGATATGAGAGGACTGGCCGCCGTTGTCTTTGCATGGGGACCGAACGATGTAACAAAGTCCGTGAACGTTCTGGTTTCCAAAGCGGAAGGAATTTATTGTGATAACTTCAAGGAACAAGATGAAATCCCAAAGTACACCAGCTATGTTTTGGAACAACGTAATGAGGGTGGCAGCTTTTTAACGGTTGTGAAATTGGTACCTGGAATCTACCATTTTGTATTTCGTGTTCAGGAGGAGGGCAGCGAGAGGGAACAGACCTCACAATTTTATGACAGAACGTATCTGGCTTCAGGACGTGGAGTTAATTACATCGAGTTGTTAATAGCTGAAGATGTGCAAATGAAACCATCCAAGACCATTGTAAGTACATTTTATGATATATGTACCCCGGATATATGCATGGCTGGACATTTTTCTCGCATCAGAACTTGTAAAATTGCCCTGCCACAGTACGTACACGTATAAAACCTTAGTTTCTGGGCGTTGATATCAATTGATGCCAATTTATTGATTGATATTGATAGTCGACGAACAGTTGAAGTTTTTTGTAATCATCAATTACCGTAAAGTTTTGAAAGTAGCTACCCCCCAGAAGTAACAACCCTCCAGAAGTAACGACCCCCCGAAAGTGATGTAACTTTTTAGAGGTCACTATGGATTTCCGAAAGTAGCAACCCCCTGAAAGTAACAGCCCTTCCAGGGAAGTGGAGATAAAAACATTTCTGGGCACTTCCTTATCACAAAAACACAACACGAGAGCTTCATTTCACCTACCAGTATTCAGTATGGCACTTGAAATCAAACACAGATATATACCAGTATGAACATTAATGTAACTTTCCCTGAAAGCTTGAGTGAGTCATGCCCCATATATATTTTGGACCCTGAAAGTAACGACCCCATGAAAGTAATGACCCTCTAGATCTGAAAGTAATGACTCCCAAGGGCAACTAAATTTGAAAGTAACGAGGGTTGCTACTTTTGGGACTCTATGGTATCACAGATTATCAATATTCATTGCAAAAATTATTGGAGTTTAAAGAAAAGAACAATTTAAGAAACCCATATAATGGAAGATTGCAAATTCATACTGCCATGATCATGAAGTGCAAAACCACAAAAAGTTGAAATATGTTTTTGACAGTACTAGTATATAATGCTCACTATTAGACAGTATTGATGAAAATAATTGAAAGGCTAAAATATGTAAAAACTGTTCCAAAAAGTTTAAAAAAACCAAACTATAATATATATATCTTATTAGACAGTTTAGTGTGTATACGTAGTATGCCATATTTTGGTGAGCCCATAGGGTGAGCTGAAATACAAAGAAGTAAAAATTTCCACCCATACTACACACTGAACTGTCTAATAAGATATTTATTATACAACTGCATTCAAGATATTCTGATCTTCCGAATATTTCTGGAGACCTTCCAAACTCATCCGAAGATATTCAGAACATATTCTGAACATTTCTAAAGATTTCCAACTACTTTCCGAACCATTTAAGAAATATTTTAACCCTCTTAAAGAGCTCCCTAAGATTTATGAAGATGTCTGGATGTTTTATGAACATTTTCCGAAAAATTTCCGAAGATTTTCCGAAGATTTCCGAAAATTTTTTGGAATTGTTTCCAAACATTTTCTGATCATTTCTGAACTTGTTCGAAAATTTCCGAACACTTTCCGAAGATTTCCGAACATTTTCCGAAGAATTGCAAAACTCTCCAACTTTTTCTCAAGTAATTTCCCAACATTTGTTACTATAGTAACCTCAAAAGCCCCCAAACTGGTTTACTGCTTTACTTCCTACTAAACACATAACCAACCTACAGTACGAATATCGTAGGATATTTGTACTTATCTCAGCCCCTCTCTGGTAGTTATTTGGACTCTACTGAGTTAGTTGTGTAATAAAACAAAATATTTCAATCCTCAAGTTGAAATATGTTATTACTGTAATCAATAACAATCAATGATTCTCTTATACTTTTGTTGTGATACATTATCAATTGCACATAGTTTGGCCAATATCAATCGATGCCAGTTAACTAATAATGATTAACTGGTATTGATTAATTTTCCAATGATCTTGGTACCCAAGTTGTTGTAAAAATTAAACCAGTATCACAGTGGATATGCCTCCCCTGGCCTGGGGATATGGACCCCCTCCACAGATTGAACCCCCCCAAAGAAAATATTTCCTAGGAACTTTAAATGCAATTCCATCCAAGTTTTGACTAGACCACATACACTCAACAAAGTTCATACAGTTGACTGCACATAACAAAAAAGTTTGTACTTTAATTACATATAATTATACAATCAAACAAGTTCATCCCAGGGCTGTGGGGTGGTTTTATCTTGTTGCACATACCAGTACATTGGTGTGAACTAAATTAAACTTTACATGATCATGAGTAGCTATAGATCCACTAATTGCCTGTTTAGATGTCACATGAAAGGATTGCACTTTAAAAATATTATCATTTTAAGTCTTATAACAAATGAACAGTAATGTATACACACATAAAGAAAAGTCTGAATCCTTAAACACGAAGACGCGCTATAAAAGGCAATCATGGGCAGTTTAGCCCCGCCCCCTTCAACTCCGTTACACTGAGATTTTGAAATTTTATTTTAGCCAAACAAATAT
>JANVCK010050008.1:0-12666 GCA_026546655.1 Epizoanthus illoricatus | reverse complement strand
GAGGGGGGGGGTTCGATTGTACTTTGTTTCAGTAGTGAGGTTAACCTTATTTTCCCACTATAAAAATATTAGAGAGAACTTCGGCTCAAAATCACTTTTCCTCTCAGATAATATTGTCCTGTACTAAAGAATATTGTCTTAGCCCGCACTGGCGATTAATATCGATAGCGAGTTATTGTGCCTATTTTTCGCTTTGAATTTCCGGCGTTCCGCCATCTCGAAACGTTACGTAGTTGTGGCAACTACCAGGCGTCACTTTCGGTCACCATCATGGAATTGCACCATGGTAATGGCCACAAATACGCGTACGTCTCGTTTCAAGATGACGGCACGGGAGAAATCGAAAGCGAAATGTAGGCAAAGCAAATGAGTATTTCCTGCGCCAGCTAGGTTTAGCCGCTCTGTCATTGCTCAGTTCAGTATTCTAGCATTTTATTAGTCAACATGATATTGATTCAGAAAATTGCGCATTTGCATGTCCTGGGCTAATACGAGTTCGTAAGGGATTTGACAGATTACCACAATTCTAATCCACAGAGAATAGTCAATAAAGAAACCTGTCGTGTGCGAAATGCTTGAGAACTATCCCCAAAACAAGAAAAACAAGCGCGAATTGCTTTGGGGAGGGCATAACATCCTCGAACGTTACCAGATTGGTTGGCTTATAACCGGGGGGGTTATAACCGGGGGGTTATAACCGGGGGGCTTGGAAGCAGTAGGCCTGAGATAATAAGAGCGCTGATTACAAGAACTTCCTGCGCTGGTTAAGTTTAGACACGCCATTATGGCTGAATTCCAGAAACCTGTTGTCTTAGTAGCCAATTTTAAGGCTTTGAGTTTGACATTGTAAATATTTGTACAGTATGTCTGCAATATTCAATCAATAGAATTCACTGAAATCTTTACATCAGCACTTGAATGGGCGTTATACATATTGCTCATAATATATCTTGTCGATCTAGGGATTCTACATTTGCGCAAGATATTAACTTAAAATATGCAAAAATGTCATGCTTCATATTGCCTTCGTTTTGCAATAATTTTGTCTCAATATTTGCAATTGGGCATTAAATGATATTGACTGCTCTAGCAAATGGGATTAGTATGGTTTGAACTGTCAAATTCGAAGCGTCGTGGGTCTAAGCATCAGTCAAACCGGTTTCATCTATATAACAAAACAGAAGGACGATAAATAAAGTACATTTTAGTGGTACAATGATAATGCTGAGCGACGTTACTAGACAATTTTGACCTGATTCTTGGTCTATTAAATTGTGTGTAACCCTTTTGCTGTATTTGGGATTCGTTATAACAAAAGTTGCCCTAGGCGATGTCACAGCTCGAATGTTGACATTAACGTCTGGTGTTCACAAGCCGGTGCAATCGCACGCGAAGCATGAGAATCCTTATTTTATTGTGAGAACAGGCTTGACGCAAGCATAAGCACTGACACAAGTTTAAACACAAGGATCAAAATGTTTTGTTTTCCTTTTCCTTGTGCCTGTGCTTGTGCTTGCTAGTGAGTCGTGTACTTATTTCACGGTTCGTTTTCACTTGACGCATATCTCTTGTGCTTGCGCTCAGTGTGCTTGCGTTGATCGTGAAAACCAGACGAAAGTAACATCTAGTGTTTTTTGTTGGTAATTTTCTTGGTAATTTTGTATGTAAAACTTACCGTAAAATCAGATAATCGTAGAAATCATTTCAACAAATTTATCATGAAATAACAAAACGAGCTATACCGCACATACAAACCAGTATGTGAAATACATGCTTTATTATACGTTTAATGGGAAACTGAGCATTAGTTTAATACATTTCATAGCACCGAGAAGGAAATACTCAACTGCAATCGAAACATCAGTATTAAAATTGTAGAAAACGTATATATGTTTTGAAACCGATTTTTGCATTTTATACAGATAATACTTGTCACACAAATATAGAATTGCAAAGCAAACTATAATAATAACAATTAAGATAAAATTACTAAATCATGTTGACCTATAAATATTAACCATTTAATGCGGTTTTGTACACTTCTTCCAAACAACCTTTATGGTCTGGTTATTTACGAAAACCGGTTTAGCCGACTTTCAGTAAAGTTCAGTCCAATTTCAGTGGAATAATTTCCCATATGATATATGAGATGGACGTTTGTTTAGATTGAAACCTTCGTTAATTGCTGCAAAATTTATAAGTTCTTCATATCATAATCACAATACCGGAACTTTTGTGGTAAATATATTGTGTAAGGAATATAACTAATTTTTAGTCACAGATTGTGTATCATGCTTCACTGTTGGCTGATTTATAAGCTAGAAAAGGGATATCAAACCAGTTGAAAAGGGCAAAGCGGCTTGGATCAAGAGATGTACGATGCATAATACATATCGGCAGCTTTTAAGAATTTTTTGGCGGGCCATATTTCGAAAAGATATTGGTTAGCATGCACGGCATGAGTAATAACTCCGTATTATAATATTCGTCGAGAGCTAGAGCTTACGGGATGTCATGTGACCGGTAAGCCATTTTTAAAATTCCCTAATAACCATGAATAACCGAAACGTGCTTGCATGCAAAGCGTTTCTGGAAGGAAAACTACACATTTTCTAATATCATTTCGAGAGCGTATGCAAGCCAGTGTACATTTTCAACTATATTATCGAAAGTTTGTAGCAGAATAGAACCATTTTACTATGCATTTATTCAGTAATCTGTATGTGTTTATTAACTCGGCAACTGTTCCTCAGGAACCAATGTATATATAGAACAGAGCTATAAAATGAAATATAGCTTTTCAGTTAAAGATCGATATATCATGTTTATTTATGAGTTGACTATATTAGAAAGGAAAATAAACCTCGAAAAGCAAATCGGTGAGCCACAGCAAGAGATAGGCCGGATACAGCCAGAATTATCGGCGACTTATCATTGAATATAGGTATGTATAATCCCATAGTTTCCAATTGGAGTAAATTCAGCAAGAGTAAAATGTTGTAAGAGTTACAAAACTCCCACGAACCTGAAAGGCAAGTGCTGTTTGGGAACTGAAAAGTCAGTCGCGAAATCTTTACATCTATGTAAGTGATTATGGAATCTCAGAAAGTGTTGCAGAAGGCCTCGCCACCAAACTTTGTTGTAAAAAGCTAACCAACTCGCGTTTCCATTACGCCAAATTAAAGTTACAACCAGCAAAACATTTTATTATGCCATAATGTTTGAATCGTCGAGTCTGTTTATTCAGCTAATACTTTTCTTCATAAGATTCACTGATGGACTGCTTGTTTATTGCGGTTTATTTTGGTTTCTTGAAGGGGCGGCAAGGATATATCGTTTGCCATGCGTAATAAATTTCGTTCAGAATTGTTCAAAATTTAAAGTTCTTAGAATAGTGGGAGTTCAAAAGTACAGCATAGATCGGTTGTCCGCTGAACACGCACATTGATGTCTTATAAGGTTAATTTTCAAACTCCAGGAAAAAAAATTTGATGAAACGTAATCTACGCACTTCAGTCTCTTTAATACAGCGAAACAGCCGTTTGTCATTGCTTTTAAATTGTCTTTATTTCATTAGGTTGCATATTCAACAACGTGTATAGCCGAAGAAAGTGATGGAAGTTTCAACATTTTACTTTACAATATCTCTTGACTAGTATTCATTTTCTTTTCATCAAACTTTCACACTTCTGGTTGATTGACCATTATTAGAATTACGTACATAGAGAATCGGCCCCAACGATTGTTCCTCTGTAAAAACATGTGATTGAACGTACACGAGCGTAAAGACTCCCTACACACCTTGCTAATATGAGTGATTCATAGGACCGTTCTTACTTACTCTGATGAAGACCGCAGTTTGTAGTGGCCGAAATTTATGTTCAAAGTTATAACAACAACAAATCTCTATACGGCGTTTCAGAGCACGTTAAGCCAGTGCTTTTTAAAGAAATAGATTAAAAGGTCTTAAAATATAGGTCCGTTCATATATGTAAATTACCAACTAGTGTTAACTTGACTAATGAAGTCCTGAGAGCCGTTTTTTATATTAAGCGACTTCTCAACACGTGAACGCCATTGATACTGTGATCATTCAATTTAAAATTCTTAATGAGTGTCCTGAGAGCGGGGATTCAAAACCTGAGTGAGATGCCATAACTTCTCAATACATACAGGTAAAACACACAGTGTGACTATTCAAATGAAAGCCCTTGACGAGTGCTATTATAAAAGTCCTGAGAGTACCGCTTAGAGTGAGATGTCATAACGTCTCAACACATAGGCCAAAACACAAAGTATGATGATTCAAATAGAAATTCTTGCAATAACAGTTCTCAAATACTATCTATTGCCTCTATGTGTGTTTATATGAGATGGATCTAAACTGAACTGATTATTCTGAAAGGGAACTGTACATTCTCAGTGTTTAGAGCTGCAAAGATTAAAAATGTACTCTATAGATTGAGTATTTGTTTGTTTTTAATGTCTTGAATAACACGTTTTGCAATTAAAATGTTAGAATGCCAAAATTACATACGGTTGTAAGCCTAAATGTAATTGGTCACATTTATTTCATGCGAGAAGCCCATCACAGTTTTTCCGTTCCGTTTCGTTCCGTTCCACACTGTTTTAATTTGATCGTAGCTCAATTTCGTTTTGAATTTGATATGTACCAGGCCACAAGACAATCTTTTGCAACGGCATCCGCTAAGTAATGGTAATACGACTGAGTGGAGTCCAATTCGGAGTGATAACAAAATTGTACGAGCGAGCAGCACGAGTCCAGTTTGTTTACCACGAGTATGATTACAGACAGAAGTGGACAACACGAAGTCATATTACCAATTTGTTATAAAAATTACAATTTCCGAAAAGAAAAAAAAAAGAAACTTTCAAGTTTAAGCCACTGTCATGGAAAGAATTGTTACTGTGGGAGAAAAAGTTTTCCATTTTGGTTTGGCCAAAGTTTCTGAGTGGTAAGTTGTTGTTATTCGTAGTAATTATTATGTCGGCTGGCTGGTGATTGTTCATCAAGTCAAGAACTCAGGTTGTGATTGGTTCATCCAAGTGTCCGATTACAGGTGTCCGATAACAAGACTTGTTGTTGGATAGTGTCCAGTTTATGAATAATAGGGTGGTTAATCAATCAATCACATTTGAGGAAATTTTAATTTTTCAAGTTCCAAAATCTTACGATATAGAAAGCTTCCGTCGGTAATGATGCCGGGGAGAAAAGCCGTACATATCAAGTTAATCAAGCCATGAATGGTCATTTGTGTTCATTTATTACAAATTTTTCTTTCTTGACAGCTTCAGCATTTGACCAAATCGGATCCGATTCAGATTCATATTATTGCTTTTTATTTGACCGGAATAAAAAAGATGTCATGCATGCAGTCCAGGAAACACTGAGTTATAGTTTACACTTATTCCAAATTCCCTTTTATCACTGATAATTTCAATGTAAAATTTAAAAAGTATTTAAAAATAATAATTTAGTGAACTACAAACCACCATCAATCTATCATGTGAAGATAAAGATATATATATATGTCCCAATCTTTCGTATTATCATACGATTTCCTGTCCTATACTATCCCAATGAATGACAAATGCTCTGAACTGAAAACCCATCATTTTTATTTCCAAACCAATCGGAAATCTTAAATTTTGAAAGACAAAATCAAAGATAAAATTGTAAATTGTCAGTTTCTAAACGTTATCGTTACGTGTATATATGTTATTGTTTTTGTGTGTGTCAGTTGCAGGCGTTAAAATAAAATCGCACGTGTCTACAATTTGTACATAATCAGTTTCCTGAGTGAAATAATTATGATTCGACATGCATGGATAATATCAGTTCTGTGAAAAGCTTTTTTGCTTCAATCAGGGAAATTATACTAAAAGTTGAAGGGTAAATTGCATTAGATATTGTGCTAAGCTTTTATGTGTTTGTCCCATAAAAGGTTGGTTTGGCCTCAATCTCTGGTCGGTATAGTGAGTAAAAACTGAAACTTATAAAACATGAGACTTTTTGGCAAACATCTCGGCAATAATATTATGTTCGTATTTTATCTCTAAGAATCCGAAAAAATTCAAGATTTTAATCCATTGATATAGTTTGTCGTCAGTCGAATACTAATATCGTTTCTATGACATTTTGAAATTTCATTTGGTTGTTAATGTTTTTGGTCACTCAGATTTTCAAAAGGACCTTTTACCAAAACAATACCGTTGAATACAAATAATGACAACGTTTCAGAAGTACCGAGTCCTAATTGTATAAGGTTCTTTCTTATGACAGCTGACATCGTCGGAAAATTTCAGGCGCTTAAACGAACAGGTAATGGAATTAAATATTATCTTGTTTTGGGTCTTCCTACATGTAAATTTTCATGTCTAAATCTCATTTTTCGGGAAAAGAACGGTACGGAGTCATAACATTGAAGCTATCTAAGCGCAGAATCCATACATGGCCGTCGGTTTCACTCGAAATTTCTTGTTTTCGTGCGCGTGAAAAACAAAAATGGCACAGATAATAAACAAACAAAAATGACAGATTCACTCAGGTTGTATTTATAGTGGTGAATGCTAAATGAACTATTTAGTTGGGGCCATTGATCTTTACTTCCCCTTCGCACAATGAAACTCGCGCGCGCATATCCTTTTGTGAATAAGAAGCTATGATATAAATATAGTCTTTGTGCGACGCTTGAACAGAGCGCTTCGAAGTGCGACACGCGCGCCATAGTCAAGAACTGGATTGTTTTCAAGCAAAAACATCTTCATTTGTAAGTCATGTTACTTCTCACTACTTTCTCACTTTTAGCAATTTTCGTTTATTCTTTTTCAGTTTTTAAGTGTTGTTGATCTAATAAATCTATGCGATTGTTATTTATATTCGTCATTTTTCAGGTTGGTTTGCTTTATCAGACCTCAAATTGCCTGGAGCTGAGATGCCAGGTTTTCTTATTAAAGGTTAAGCCGAACCTTCTCGGCTACCACACACTGCAGTAACACAGCAAGTGTTCAACTAGAAGCAAAAAAAGGAGACTAGAGATTGCGACTGTACTACTACATTGTCAATCTACTAAGTAATCCCAAACTCCCGACTACAAATCGGCCAAATCACTAGCGGTGATATTGTGGACCGAGATAACCACTATAAACAACAAGTCCGTGAGCAACAAGGGCAAGGAGAAATGGCAAATTCTACGAACTATACTTCGAATTTGACCGCAGATGGTCCAGAATTTTATGACGATTCCTTTCCCGATGCATTCAACGGCCACCTGGAAGCAAACATCCCGTACGTGGTCGTTCTTGCACTGTTAATAATCGCAACTATAGCTGGAAACTGCTTTGTGTTCCGAGCAGTGTATGTGTTCCGGGAACTCAGAACTGTCACCAACTATTTTGTAGTGTCTTTGTCATGTGCAGATGTGTGTGTAGCGATTCTAGCAATGCCGTATTGGGTAATGGACAGCTTTTTGGAGTTCAAGAGCGAGAAAGGAAGAGATTATTTTATGCTGGGGACCTCGTGGGTAGACGTCTTCTGCTGTGCCGCCTCCATTGTGAATGCAACTCTGGTGAGCTTCGATAGGTGAGCAAGTAATTTTTACTTCCACGTTGCCAATTTCTATACAGCAGTGGAAATTAGGTGTTAGTTGGTCAAATCTATAGTCTATAGTAAGGACTAAGGGGGAGAAAGTATTTCTTCGATCATATAATACTTTTTCTATATAAATCAGAGTTTCGGGATTTTTCCTCTCCTGGAGGCTGAATGGCTTTCTTATTTTCTGTTCCAAATCTCTGCAACTTGCTCCAGAATCGACATTGAATAAGTATTATATATAACAAGGAAATCAAAGTAGGATCTGCTGAGACCTAAGTTTTGTTGCTAACTAGGTACGACAGCTACAATTAATATACAACCCAAAACGACCACAAAATATATCTAATATCAGCCTATGCTTGTGGTTATTCTTAAAATAGATAAGTCTACTGGGAAAGCTAGTAAAAAATAAAACTACGTTAAGTCTGTGCAACTGAGAGAATTTAAAACTAGCCGTTGGAAACTTGACTGTTAACTGTTGACAGGCCAAGTTGTCGACAATTGGTACTGTTATACTTGTTTGCTGTTTAGCTACACACTATCACAGGTTTCAAATACACCTGTCAATATCTCAAACCCTAAAAACTTCAATGTTTGGAAATGCCGGTTTGTATTCGAGCTGCTAATCATGATAGTAAAAAACAGATTCGAGATTGATTTAATCAAAGTGCTGGCGGTAAAGAAATTACCTTTTGAGGACGTTTCGATGCTGTTTTCAGTGTGGCCAATAGTCCATAAAGTTGTAAAACATAAATCATTGCAAATTGAACAGCTCAATTTATATTAAAAGAAAACAAAATTATGTTTTGATAATCGACACAATGCCTATTAAACGGATAAATGAAGCCGCAGTTACAAATTTAAGCTACACTGCTGTGACTTTAAAGGCAGTCTGTTGATCAAGTGACGATGGTCCCTATTAATTTATGGCAAAATGTTTATACAAATTGCAGGGTATTATTAAATGGGACGAAAAGCTGCGTGAATTGGGCATACAACAAACACGTGGGACTTGTATCTTGAAGCCAAACGAATTACGAATTCTTCGCATGACTGGCAATAATTTATATTGTCGCTGATGCAAATAACATTCTTAAAATAGCGTTTTATTTTGCGGCACGCGGTAATTATAAGTTCGCGCACTGCTGAACCAGATAAGAAGAGACACGAACAAAAAGTACTGTAAATTGGGGTTTCGCAGTCCTTTCCATCAAATTATATGAAAAACAAAATGCTAATAGCTTTGCTAATTCATTGTTTCCTGTTTGTTCCGTAGATATTACGCCATTATTCAGCCGTTAAGGTACAACACAGTTGTAACCCCGAGGCGAGCGAAGATTGCCATGGTTACAGCGTGGGGCTATGCCGTGATTTTGACTTTGCTTTCATTCATGCGCTTCCACATGGACCCTGTTTACGAAAAGGCTTACATCGTCCTGTTATTTGTAGGCATTTTCTGTCTACCTCTGTGTGTCATGTCCTTTGCGTATTTTTCCATCTACAAAGCCGCCATTGCACAGATTATCAAAATGGACTCAGTCAAACTCACAAGACTTGGCGAGGAAAAACTTATCAAGAATCAAGCAATCGAGCGGCGAAAACGATTCTTCAAAGAGCTCCGTATCACAAAAACTCTCGCTTTGATAGTGTTTCTTTTTGTCCTTTGTTGGAGTCCATTTCTGGTAGTGACCTTGATCGAAGCTTTCAACTCGACGTACCCCATCCCTGTCGAAGTACAAGCCGTTATTGTGTGGTTGCCATATGTCCTGAGCTGCGTTAATCCGTGGCTGTATACAGGCATGAACAGAGACTTCAGACACGCTTTTAAAAGGCTGTACTGCAACACCAGAAAGTGCGGCAGAAGAAAAATAAGGAGAAGAGAAAGAGGTAACGAATTCTCAAAATCTCAAATTTCGGCCACGATTGAGGAACCACTGAGTACGCTATCAAGACACACTCCACTGGAAGTGACTGCCAACGGCCGCAAAACTGCCGACACCGTACCGCTACAGGTACATAGTGTGGTCTAAACATTCTGAAAAGACTTTATAAATCAAATAGAATTAGACTTCAACATGCGCTCAGTTTATGACCGTGGAAGCACTGATTCCCCTTATATCAGTTGACAGCCACTGAATTGGTAGTTGAACTGGCGGCGCGCCGAATTGTTGAAGTTTGTTGCGCTTTCTCGAGTTCATCTGGCTAATATCTGAAACGTAACTTTTAAAAATAAAAATAAAAATCCCACAAGAAATCCGTAAAACGTTTTTAATTAAGATGCTTGTGTTTTTATACGCGTCAGTTCAAACTAAAACCAATGCGCCAGAGCTCGTCTTAAAAAGCGAGCATAAATCTTTGTGAACGCCAACAGTTGCTCGCTGCTAGTTAGCCGGATCAACCTGAAAAAGCGAAAAAGTCATCCACCAATTAACTACCAGTTCAGCTACCAATTCATTAGTTTTGCTGGCCCTAAAAAATGTACATAATAGATATTATATTGAAAGTTTAATCTTGCTGTAGTACGAGAATTAAAAAAAATACATTGCTTACGATCGGCAAGGTGAATATGCCTCAGTTTTACTTTAAACTTTGAGATTTAAAATCTCCGAATTTACTGATTTATCTCTATAGATTTTGAATTTTAGCCTGGAGAAAACAAACCTGCAAGGAAATGTAAATATAGCTAGGTGTTCCGACTTGATAAATATCGATTTTTATATTTCTCTATCAGACATAGGATCGAGGTTGACATGGCCGAGATTTTTTTGGTTAGGTTACCTGGTCGAGTAAAGTTTACGAATGGTGCTCCCATTCAGACCTAGAAAGACCTAATACTAAAACAGATCACTGATTGATTCTGTTTTGTTAGTTTTATCCCGTGTAAAAGTTCATATGATTATATTCTTAGTTGAACTGTTAGGGCGCTCTCTATTTGTCGGATCTGGCCGGCCGTCCCGAGAGAACTGGTTCAGGCCATTGTACAGGTAAATGGAAAGGTGAAGGCGCGCGTGAGCATTTTCCCGCCAAAACTCACAAATTTCCGCGACCTGGCAGTTTAGAACGAGCAGACCCAACAAATGGAAAACGCCCTTAGATGGCACGTAACAACTTTTAACTGAAAACAGCACGACCGGCACAATTGTGCATAGCTGTCACTCCACTAAAGCGTAGTAGTTATTCACGAAATAGCCTTTCAGTTAATTCATGAAGCAGGCAGATGAAATGCCATTAAATGCCGTTGGGGAAGTTTAGAAACTGTCATAGGTATGTACCTTTGAGTTTGACTGAAATATAAATACTGTTAGAAGAACTAGCGCCCGTCTAGACTTGGATGGTCATTTCCTGAAGTATAGGCCTATCAAAAGGTAAGATTCTGAGAAATATATAATGAAAAGTACAACAATCAAATGAAAGTTAAGGGAAAACAAGAATAAACTCCCTTACAATATAGTTATAGGCTCCGCTGGAAGTTGGGAGAAAATAAAATTTATTTAAGATTTATTGTACAAAAATGATGTAAAACCGTTGACTTTACAATGTACATACTGACGGAACAAGAAAAAAGGAAATGTTAAAAACGGAAATTATACGTAGAAATAATACTTGTAGAAAGTTTGTGTGTAACTGTTGTCACGAAAATAAAACATTCTATATTATTTTCAAGTTTGCGCAAGTATATATGGCGAGTTGGTTGGCTTCCTGATATCTACCGCATTATTCCCTTCCAAACAGTAAATGGTGGAGATAATTTATAATATCTGGTTCAGTGGTAGGAAATAATGAACGGAAACAAACAGTTATTATTCGGTTGATTTGTGACCGCGATTCTGGCATAAAGGGGGAGGGATGGAGGGTCAAAAGGCCCTTTGATGCAAGCCAGTCATCCTATACTTGGAACCAAAATGGCGGTTGCTTCAGGCAGACAAGAAATTAACGATCTTTATCCGTTTTCTTAACAGCTTTGATAATACCTCCAAACCTGAATGAGATATCATAAAATCTCAACGTATTAGCAAGAACACGAAGTGCGACCATTCAATAAATTAAAAGCTCTTGATGAGCCCTATTAACTTTCAGTCTGAGTGAGATCGTATGTATAACTTCTCGATAAACGTTAACTGATAATTAATGAGAAGGTCCGAAATACTGAAAAAATTGTAGTCTATGAATTGAAAGGATTTATGAAAAGATGAACTTAGAAGATAAGTGTGGATGTGGACCATATATAGAAGTATGAAGAGCGTATAGTGGTTTCTCGTAATTGCAACGTTGAGCAAGACAGCATTTGCATATCAGACTAATAATAGGTGAAGCCAAAACAAGATCAATATGCAATTCACTTTAAAACCACGCAATAAAATATAACAAAACAAAAATAAAACCAGACTGTGTCAACACGTTCGATTTTACGTTTTACTTTGCTTGGCTGTGCTTTGTATGATTGCTCTCAAACAGACCTGTGCGCTGTCTGTCTGTCCAGCTATGCTAATGTCTATCCTTGTTGCTTTCACTGACAACTATGTATGTCTAGCTGACCGTTTAATCTCTACCTATATCTGTGTTTTTGTTCATGCCTCTATCTTCTTAAATCGTAGCTGCAGCGAAGACCGGATTGCTAGACAAGGTTGGAACTTTGTTAATTATAGTCCTCTAATAACAGGAATTTTATTGTTGTAACAAGAAAGCTATCGCATTCTCTGTTGTTGATGCTGTATGGTAGTTGATGCTCTTCTAAAAAAAGTTTGGGTTCAAGCGGCTAACGTTTTACTTCACAAACTCCAAACAAGACAATGTTATCAGTGATTTTGTCTTTCCAGATATTCAGACTCGAAATGCACAATCTGTGAAAGATAATAACTGATTAAAGGCCGTTAGAGATCCTCGGCTGCGTTAACAAGTGGCGCCCAAAATGTTCATTGAACATAAATTAGTCCATATGCATAGCAGAAAAGCGTTAATTTTGTTCGGTAAGAGTGTAAATCGGGATTCTGTGAGGGCTATTTGGCCATTTGAAATTCCCGCGTGCCGCCATCTTGAAATGTGACGTGTTA